>CAEFZY010002042.1:0-20795 GCA_903066815.1 Brachyrhaphis roseni
TCTCAGGACTTGCCTTATTCGTTGGAGGTATTTGGCTGTGGCTCTTTTTCTTGTGATCTCATCAAGGTTGCCATTTGCCATTTGCTTGTGATATCCCCAGGTATTTGTAACCGTATATATATATATATATATACCTACCCTATATATATATATATTAACCATTAACCATTAAGGCTAATGGTTAAAAATCCATTAACCTTCAGTTGCTAACTGTCAACTGTCTGTGCTAACATTGTTTTTGAGAAGTTAGTTTATTTTGATTTAACACTGGTTTAATCTTTGAGTCTTTTGCATTCAGTTTAGAATGGACAAAAAAGAGAAAGAAAAATGAATAAGATATTTGAAAAGTCACAGAAAATCTTAAAAGAATACAAGAAAGCAAAATAAAAACAACTTATGGATGACTTATCATTTTGCAGAGAAAATAAGCTTCATCAATGGACAGATGCATTATCATCTGTAATATGCCCCATCCTGGCTGCACAAACAACAGTTACTGCCTGGCTTACCGGCCACATGTGCTTTTATTAATTTGCGCACAAACAGATCAGTCTGAGAAGCCAAACATCTACCATCCGACGTGTGTGTGCTCTCGCTCTGAAGAAGCCGCTGGTCCTCTGATTACAGAGTGGTAATTTAAGTTCAGTGAGAGGCACAATTACCGATTCAAACACAGCAGCAAAAATAATGGCTCTGGCCTGAACTGCTTAGTTCAGCCGAGCTCTGCTCTGCTCAGCTCGATCCAGACTTGGACCCACCCCCAGTGCTCAGCTCACTTATCTGTAGGTGGGCTCTCTAGAAGATCACCTGGGCGTTGTAATGATTTTAGTAACCCTTTCCAGGTGAGGACTCAAACAGAAGGCTTTTTTCTTTTACATGGTCAGAAATTTGAACCAGCACTAAGGAAGTCATGAGCACCAGTGAGAACATAGGGGGTAATTTCCTGATGCAGGAGCCACATTATGCTGCTGTTTTGCTTTCAGGTTGATGAGAGTCTGAGTCCACAGCCAGCATTCACACATTATGAAGGAATGGATTATTTTTTTTATATACCTCCTTCCAGTTGTGGTCACGGAGATATGCTATGACCTAGATTGTGGTGTGACAGTGACACATAGCCAGGCGCTGTTATGGTGTCAGGAGGAGTATTAGTCCTGGAGACTCATTAATCACAATGTTAATGGCGCCTAATCAAAGGGTGAGCTCCACATCTTGTCCATCTTGCTTCTCCTTAACCAACCCAAGTCATCAAGTCAATGGACATTTTTCAAACACAGATCCTAAACAACGAAACAAAAGGGAGAAAAAGCACCGGGTTTGGTGGTGAATTATGCAGTATTTATACGTACAACAGATTAAAGAAGGGAAGAAGAACTTTGTTCATTGGAGATATTTGAAGAATCTAAAAGCGTTTCTTATTTAAATAATTTATTCTGCTGATCTGGTAAGAGAAGCCCGCATTACTTTGGAGCCAAATGTACAATGCACTTTACTTGGGCATGACTATGTAAAAAAATATTGTGCTTGAAATAATTTATTTCATTTTGTGGAAATCAATAATAATTCATACTAGATATTTAGTCACTCCTCCTATGAACGCCTATGAAGTTCATGTAAGGAACCAGATCCAGAACATTTGGATCTGGTTCAGATCCAAATGTTCTGTAGGTTTGAGATCTGGTTTGGATCATTTATTGTGGTTGAACACTCAGTTATAGAGATGGCCATTTTTTATATTACTTTTCATTATCATAAACAAATGTGTTTTATGATAAGACTTTAGATTTATATAGGAAACGATAAGTGTTTGAGACCTCAAAACTGGCAGCACGGTCAGAATTGTTACTTTGACTATTTTCTCTACTGTTAGTCTTATGGAATCATCAATAAGTAACAATAAATTTGAAAATACAAATAAATCCAGTAGACGTGTGCAGTTTAGTGATAAATGTCACTTTTTTATGTTATGGTCTCCTGAAGAAACCTATGTAAAAATTGGCATGCCTTTTAAGATCAGTTTTTGTGTTTTTGAGAAACACCTAAAAAGACTGGAAATAGTTTTCATAGCATTTAATGTTAACACAATAAATGCCCCCAAATATTTCAATAAAACTTAACTCCATATTGCTCATACCTGCTCATGAACCGTGTTCACCTGTCAACCACTGAATTTTTAATTTGTCAAATAATTTAGTGGAAATCCTCTATCTTTATTGTACCATCAGTTTTGTACTTACAGTGAAACAGACCCTCAGCATGATGCTACCACCACCGTAGCCCTTGGTTTAAAAGTGTCATATTGATCCCTACAAACAATCCTCATGTCTTCACAAGAAATAACCTCAGTATTTGCCAATTTTAGTAAATTCACAATAAAATCAAATTTGTGCACTTATTTTTAGTAGTTACAGAGAATGTGTTTTGTATTATTGTTCCTTGCTGGAAAAGAAAATGACTCCAGTGCATCATTAGCAGCTAAGATCATGCCCAAGATAGGTCTGTGTAAACCTCTGAACATCACAAAATGCATATTGCAAGTGGACTATAATATGATTTTTGGTTTTAATGTTCCAGCGACCTCCCAGTTGCTCCCAGGGTCTCTGGAGGAATTACAGAATATCCCGACCTTGCTGCTCCCAAGCTGTAAAATTCCTGACAGTGCCTGATCCTTTACATCTCCAGACACTTTCGGCCTAGTTCACGTGTATCCTGCAAGAAATTAGGATGCTCTGGAATAAGAAGCCATCAACTGGGCTCTCAGAGCCGGGGCTCTCAGCCACACATAAATATATAAACTTATAAAGCAGACATGCAGTGTCTGGCCTATTTCGCCTGCCTGTTGGACACTTCTCCTGTCCCTTTTGGGGAAATACACTTTTACTTATGATTTAGTGAAGCCTCCATTTGGCCCAGTTAAATAAGGATTTCACACCATGTAATATTACCCCCCACTACACCTCCCTTCGCACACAGACACACGCACACAATGGCAACCCAACCTGGCTGACTGCCAAGGAGACTGCAGTGATTAGTGTTTACCAGGCTGAGACCAGACTCTTACCTTAAGCAGAGAAACAACACCAGCAAATCGCCCAGATGTTCATTTTATCAAAATTTCTTCTTTGAACGTTCACAAACTTACACCTGCAACTTGACTCTAAACCTGTTGTATTAGACCTTTGAATATACTGAAGCTACTTTCCCTATTCGCAGATGAATGTACCATGTTAGATGTGACATGTAGAAAAAAGTACTAGATACGTTTTGTACTGTTAAAGCACATTCTTATAAGCCTAGATCTAATTTCCTGCACCAATCCTGATTGATTTTTAGAAGGTGTGAATGTCTGGTAATGTGTGAAATCAACTCAGAATTGATGCAACTGTATTGGAACACAATATTTTTATCTGGTTTCCAACAAATAATTGTTTGCTTTTATTTTTCTCTGTTATTACACATTTATAATTGGATAGTCCTCCACTGATGTGGGATGGATGGATGTTTATTCAGACATGTAAATCAAACTTTTCCAGACATTGTTGGTACATTGTTAGAAACTCTGTTATTTATAATTGTACCTTTGGTTGACTAAATGTATAAACAAGACACAATTCAAAGATTTTGCATCTTATTTTTGTGTCAGAAGCCCATATTAGTTGAATTCTGTTGGTCTAAGTCATCAGCTACAGATGTTTGCATGTGATTTGTTTGACATGAAGAGTATTCAAAACTTTTCTATGAGTCAAAGACAATTCATTATTGTACCTCACCTTATATTTCACTTGTTTCCCCCCCGTTCCGGAAAAGAACAAAACAATCACCCTTATGGCTTCATAATAAGCTGCTGTCGAGAAAAGCTTTCCGGTTAATGAAGACCTAGTCTGTAGAGTAGATTGGTACATCTTCCAAAACAAAGCTTGAAAATATGTTGCCAATGAATGTGTTACACCATTCTGGATGGGCAGTGAAAACAGATCTGACTGTGTTTGCCATTCGCCGAGCTGTGACTGTGCTTGTTTAAACAATGATTGTTAATTCAAATCACACGTATAGCGCCGCTTTATCCCTCCCAACTCTCCGGTTGTGTAACCTCTCTTCCCATCTCTGCTCCTACTGACAGATCTTCCACATGACCTATGACCTGGCCAGTGCTGTGATGAGAATATTCAACCTGATCGGGATGATGCTGCTGCTGTGCCACTGGGACGGCTGTCTGCAGTTTCTCGTTCCCATGCTGCAGGACTTCCCGTCTGACTGCTGGGTGTCACTTAACAAGATGGTGGTGAGCAGTGTGCCTTGTTTCTATGGTGCTTCTTAATGAGCTCGTGCCGGAAATTGCAGACGACAAACGTGGGCAACAAATCAGCGACAATCAAAACATGGAACACATTCTCCGCTGGAACAAAGTGGAGAATTAAATGCAGCCAAATTAGGAAAATGAGCTTCACCCAAAGAGGAGCTTTCACACACACACGTGTGTGCAGGACTGCTCTCGCTAAAAACATGGAGGAGAGGAGATGCTGAAGAAGAGCTTTCCTTGAAGCTGTCTGTTTGGCCATGTCCCCACAAGGCTTTCCTTGTATTTCACAGAGATAGATAGATAAACCCTTTAGTTACTTGAAAAGCTATTAGCTAAAGCTGTAACTGATGAAAAACCTTATTAAAGACATTAATATGAAAGTTAGTGGCACTAATTAATCTCTTGAACAGGCAGTTTCTCAGTTAGCATTTCTTGTCATCATAGTTAAATTTCTGCAAAGCAGTCTGTTGTTGTCCATTTCATCAAAAGCAAACTAATCTTCAGTCAACCAGCAGAATGTCACCATAGACTCCCCATATGTCCTGCTTCACCTGACAAGCCACTGGACACATAAAAACACACGAGTTGCAAATGTTGACGCAAAAGCAAATGAGAGTGCAAAAACTACAAAGCCTCCGGAGTTGTTTTTGACTTTAACATTTGTGACCTAAACAGAACTCAGTCAGATTTGTCATTCTGCCTTGGAAGTAACAGATTGGAAGCTGATGGCCAACGTGGCTGGAGGCCAGCTTAAAGTCGGGACGTGTGAACCGTACACACCTGCATGGCGTGCCGATGGGTTGGTAGCATTTGGAGAGTTTATTATGGAACAAAAAAGCTACGCAGGCAGAAAATAGAAATCATTATACCTTTCGAGCTGAGACAGTACAAACCTAATATTTCTTCTTGGTAAAATCCAGTGCACCCCCCTAATTAATAACTGGATTCAATTGTTTCATTATCACCATGAATACAGGCAATGTCAACATTATGCTGTGGAAATTATTATGTTTTTCTACAAGGGACAGGGAATCAGTCAGAAGTGATGACTAGACACAGGAAAAACCTTGGAAAAACTTAAGATAACATTAACGACAGAGAGTACATGCTGGAAATAAATTATCAAAAGAGAAATCTCAGGGCTTTAATTGGTAATAATTACTTCTCTGTTCATTTCTGCAACTAGAATTCTCATATAATTGAAGTGAATCAGACAGGATAATTCCTCCTCTGTAGCTTTTATCAGATCCAGGCTCTCTTCCCAGCTGTCTGACTCCGTTATCCCAACATCCCATTTGCTAAGGCACAGTCTCCTTATTTTGGCACACAGATTCAACACAATCAGGTTGCTTAATCCTATGACATAAAAATGCTTATTTGGATAGGTGTGTTACCACAGTTTGTGCAAATTAAAATGAGAGACTTCCTGTGATGTACCACATGTCTGCATGCTCGCTGACCTTGAAGAATATCATCATTGCATCTCTGTCGATCCATCTGTTTTTTTTCTTCTCCTCCATGTGTATGACAAAAGAGAGTACATCACTTCCAACTCTGTACAATACCTTTGTCAGATTCTAGATTTTGGCTCTTGGTTTGTCTGAAAAACCAAATTTAGAATAGATTTCATGTCACTTTCTTCCTGCCTGTGTTGTCCTTTTACAAGCCTCGTTCTTTAGAATCTGACGATGTTGTCTCTGTTCATGTGGCTGTGTCCATATTTGATTTCGATTGGTATTCAACTCCACTTTCAGTATTATGTTTTGCTGATGTGGCGGTTTCCCAGTATCAGAGAAGGGTCAGCTTCCACATGGCTCGGTGACATTTGCGTGCCAAATGTCACTGAATGGTGCAAACACTTTATCTGCAACAGCGCATATAGATCCTTACAAAAATACTTATAACCACTGAAACTTTTCTCCACATTTTATTAACAGACCAACAGAATTCAGTGTAGGAAAAATCAGCAACGTTTTCTACTTCCTTTTCCTGTCTCCCTGTGGTCCTCATGGTTCAACTCAGGCCGATCGTATGCCTGCCTCTGCTGGACATTTTCTTGACTTAAACCTGTGTTTCCTTTTTTAAGCTCTCTCCGCAGCGCCATGGTGACTTGCTTGGCATGTCTTTTTCACTATGTGCAACTTTGGAGCTTTCTGTAATGTGTGAACATCGGCCTCTTAACACTTTAAGAAACAACTGTTGACTTGTAAACAGTATGTGAACATGCAGGATTCAACAGCTCAGTCATCACGACAAAGCAGATCTCCATGGTCTGTTACGTAAGTGACTCTGTATTATGTGCATGATGACAGGTGGGTTTCCCCCCCACCTCCAGTCAACATTACCTCAGGCTTATTGGTTGCTCAGTCATTGACATTAGAATAAAGCTGCTGTCTCCCCCCTCCTCCCATTTGTACGCTCCATTTAGAATTCAACTTATTTTACTGCATTGGAAGAAGCGTTGTTGTAACAGCTAATTTGTTTATACATTAATGTTTTATTCAGTCACCCAGAGATGCACTTTAAAAACACTCTCAGGCTTTCAAAGTTAGTAAGAATATCCTCGTTTCATTTAGTTACTGAGGTGATCTGACTGCCTGGGAGGCCTGTCAGAGTTTGTGTGAACAAGTAGAAAGTGTAAGATCTGTTTGTGAAGGTGTTGCTGTGTGTTTGTGCAAATGACCACCGTTGTTATCTGGCCACCAGATAACATTTTATCTGGTGGCCAGATAAAATGTTATCTGATACTACAGTTTAAGACAGACTTATGAAATGCTGGATGTTTTCCCTGCTGTAAGCTGTAGCAATGCAACCCAGCAAGCCAAACTAAATAATTGGACCCTAAAAGTGTTTAGATAAGGCATGAATTATGTAAATGATCATTAATTTGGCGCTTATCTGTTGCTCTGTAAGGACTGATTGAGACTTTATTTATTTATTTACTTATTTATTTATCACTAAGGACACCACTCCAATTTTGTTGTGCTCTAGAAACTACAACGCCTGTTGTTGCCTATAGAAGGTAAATTTTATGTTCAGGGTGCGATGTGTCCTTAAAGATATTCTGAATCTACAGAGAACACAGGAGAAGACAATGATCTATTCAGCAGAACTGATGACTCAATGAAAGGTTTTTTCATCTGGTCAACATCCACGTGGTCAGGCGCCATAACAGATTATGTTTGACTGCAATGGTAAAAAGTGATTATTTGTGGCTTTTTCGGATGAGATACTTTATTGTCCCACAGTGAAATTTGTCCATCAGCTTATCAACCTTTTCATCTCTGGAGAGACTTTCCATAGTTGAAAATGAAAGGTCTTCTTCATTCTTGGCACAACCAGATTTGAAAAGACACTTTGAGTTTAAATCATATGGTTGCAGCTTACATCATCAAAAAAAAAAAAAAAACATTTGCCATGGTTGCACTTCAGCTAACTATTTTCCACTTCTGTGTTTGGTATTTAACCCTTCATAAGGCAGAAGTTACGGCCAATGGAACCTGAGAACTCATATTAATATTTACTTTATAAAAAAAACTCTCTTTGTGCAAGATTAAACCTTTGAAGCAGTTTTTTTATTTTTTTATTTATTTATCTGGACTACAAATAGTCCTACTTGCATGGGTGGAACTACATTTTGCTGAAAGTTCACAAAATGACAGCTGTGATTTGCCCTGCTGGGTTATTTGCCAGCCTTGAACCTTTTAGGGCTTAAACAGATGTGAAGCTGTAAAATGCAGCAAGCTGAGCAATATAGAAGAAGTCTGTTTTTAAATGTGATCAAACCTCACCAAGCACAATAAATGTGAGTACGTATATCAGATAATTTCAGTTTAGGCTGTTGCCGTTTTGGTATCTATACAATAAGAATTTAATGTTTCACAACATTTAGAATCTTTTGGGTTGAATTATTATTATTATTTTTTTGTATTACTGGTTAGATTATTACCACATTTCCAACAGAAAATACTTTTCTCACGGGTTTGTTAGAGAACTTTAGTTCTCCAACATGCTGATTGTTCTCTAACAATCATCATTACGAGGAGCCAGGAACACAGCAGAAAGGTAGACAATGATGAAGTTATAATCACGGTTAAGTTATAAAACAATATGCATCTCACATAACACTGGATTTCAAGCCTCCTGCTCTAAATGCATCATTCAGATCGGGTGTTTAAATGCGTCCTGACTGAGTGACCACATGGATCCTTGATTAAAAGAACTATTCTGCTGCTATATTGTTTACTGAATGTAGGCATGATGTACCCTGGCAACATGTTTATACTGAAATCTGATTGGACAGCACACCAATAATCCACATGTCCGCCAACTGTTTCTACAAAGTAATGACACAAGTTAGAACAGATGCATGCAATGGATTTCAGCTTTCATTTTGACAAAATTAATAATGAAAATTCCACGTCACAATTAAGCACGACTTTGTGTTGGTTTACTTACAAAATATGCATACATATACAAAATGTATTAAAAGTCAATACTTTTAAAATGCACTATATCACAATATCATTGTGTTTTTCTCATTAATTTAAAATTTAGGTTTGACACTGAAAGTGACACCAAGTTATTACTGTGACGCTTAAATCAAAGTCTTTTTTTGTTTTGTTTTGTGCAACCTTGTTAATTTTCAACACACTCCAGCAGACAGCAAGCTATCTTAAGATGCTGTTTCCATTTAGTTTTGAATTATAAACTCAGACATGGACCCAGTGGCTCTACTGTAAATTATGAATCTAAACAAGCTATTTTTATGGATGTTTACATATTAAAATTCTAAATGTGTGTCCTTTGAAGTAAAACAAACTCCCCGTGTCGATTTTAAACACTGAGTGAAAAGTTGCCCACCCTAACTCGGCGCAAGCACACAGTTGCCTACCGACATAAGCAGATAGATCCAGAGAGTCGAAGAGCTGCCACCCAGACGAGTGTGCTAGCGTGCACGTACAGTCACTACCCGACTGCACCATGCATTATCCATATCCCAAAGTCCCTTTGTGTTCCTCCCTAAATGTATTATGTACAATTAGCTATCATCTGTGCAGCTCAGTGAAGACCGATAGCAAATAAAATGGAACACAAGAACTAATTTAATTTGTTTTTTTCTGCCTCTCTGCTCCCCCCCGCCTTCACACAAGGTAGTATCTCTGTTGAATTAGTTTATTGTGTTACTCTGAAGATTGTAATTTCCTACAGTAAGAGACAGCTGTGCAATCTGTCAGTTTTAATCAGCTATTAACTCAAACTTAGACACTAAGGGATTCTTCAGTTGCTTTCTTCTGCTAGGAGAGTTTCTCCCACATAGAGTTTTATAATCAAACTGTTACGGGTAAATGAAGACTTCAGAAAAATCTACATATGCATATTTGTTGTGCTGCTGAGAATTAATAAGGTACTGCTTTCCAGAAGGGAAATCATCAGACAGCCATTAAATTGTTCACAATTGCGACTATACAGTAGTGCCAGGCAGTGGAAAATATTTCAAACGATCTAATCCTTGCTGTGTTTTTAACGAGCTAACCTTGGAAGTAAGGCCACATCGGAGTACATTTTTATGTTCATGTGACGCTGTTCTACAAAACTGAGAAAGAAATCTTAAAGTTTTCGAAATGCCAGCCTTAGTGACCGTAAAAACTTTTTCTAGGAATACAAAAAACGACAGGAGGAATTAACCTTTGAACTGTCAGCGGTACGTTTGTGGAAGTAGCATTCCTGCTACTTTGTGTTGGTTTGCCACTTTAAGTTTGTGATTGACACAAGACATGGTATGAAAAAATTCGAGGAGGAGGAACATTTTTTGCTAAAAGTCGCTTCATTCTGCAACACTCTCTTTCATTTCTGTTGCGTGTCATGTTTGGTAAATTTAAATCAGATCCCAGTGGAACAAAAACGTTCATTAAATTACTGTGCACTTATTTGTGCCTGCACTTTGCTCTTAAATCCAGTGCTGGACAGTAAAATCACAAAGTCAGAAACAGAGACAGACAGATTTAGCCGATTAAATCAGGAAGCATATTTCTGTGCCGTCTCTATGTGTAAAAGGTTCCTAATCCTGACATTTATCCACCTGCAGTGTTGCAGCATGCTGATAGCAGTTTTACATCTTTTCCCAACCTGTGTTAGTCTAAGTGAGCCTCAGTCTGGTGCCCAAATTGTGTCTGAAAATAGTAGCACTGTAAAACTAAACACATGTACAGATAGAGTAACTAAAGCTAATGTGTTGTTTATTGTGCTTTTAATTCTAACTTTCTATTTTCCAATAACAGGATGAGCCCCTCTCTGACTCAGCTTCAAGGCTCAAAACATACCACTGTTTTTTTTGTTGTTGTTTTGCAGAAATCTAAATAGTTTTTTTATTTCCTCACTTCATCTCAGATCACTTTACTAAATGGTAATTTTCAACCATTTGCACTTCTGCAAACATATTTTCCTCCTCCCTCTTCAAAACCGAGCCCATTTGAATCTCAAATTCAATGCAAATTAGGCTGGAGAAAGACAAATCAGATAAGAATCTACCCCATCAAATAGTGGCTTCAGGGCTTGCGAGTTTTCGAGGAAGCACCCTTCATGCACATAGGTAACCTTCAGGCGGTTTGCCCACAGCAGCTGTTTAAGGAGGAAAAGTGGGGTGCCAGTGAAGAGCTGTCTAATGAGTCCAACATGAGAGAATTAGGGCCAGCTGAGTGTCCGAGCACCAATCAAAGGAGAAACGGAGAAGGCAGTGCAGACTCCTCATTAACAACTCTCTTTCTATGTCCTCTTTCTCGCCCGGGACGAGGCAATTCTGCTTAGTGACGATGATTAGACCCTCTACGAAACCTGAACCACTCAGCAGACACAGAGCTACAGACTTCGCCAGGAATTTCTCACCCATAAAACCTCTCATTTCCTAATGCATCCTCTCTTTCACCACTCCAGTCACACTTGTACATGCTGCTGCTGCTTCCTCGCTAGAGAATAAAAGTATGACGCCTCATCAGATTGGCTCTCTTGAGATAAAACCAAAAACCGTACCTACTTACCTCTAACCAGCTTCTTCCGCTCTCCAACAGAACGACTCATGGAGCGAGCTCTACTCCTTCGCCCTCTTCAAGGCCATGAGCCACATGCTGTGCATTGGATACGGCAGGCAAGCCCCGGAGAGCATGTCGGACATCTGGCTGACCATGCTCAGTATGATCGTGGGAGCGACCTGCTATGCCATGTTTATTGGCCACGCAACCGCCCTCATCCAGTCTCTGGATTCATCGAGGCGGCAGTACCAGGAAAAGGTAGGGATGCTTTTGCAAATCAGTTAACTAGCATCTCAAACAACCCATGTGTTTGTGTTAAGGCTAACACTTAAAGAGCAAAGATTCAGCACAGAGCCTCACTATTAGAAACTGAAAGAGATGTTACAAAAAAAAAAAAGCACCAGCTCTGCCTAGGTTGCTTTGATATTGGTAATTAAAGCAGATGTAACTTTATTTCATCTTCAGGGTTTCTCGTCTAATTTCCTATTTGTTTGTCAAATCAAGAAAGCAGGAAGTGAACTATCATAGAGTATTCTGGGTAAATGTAGCCTAGACAAGAGCGAGTATAAGAGTGGCGAGAGAAATGGCTCATGGTTTTTTTTTTTTTACTTAAGACTAAAGAGAAATCCTACAACCAGTAAAAACTGACAACACTCCAATTTCTTTTACATTTAGCAAAGAAGGGAGTTGTGATCATGTCTTCTTCGGAGGTTTTCATCAAAAGGGACTCATATACCGAGAAATTAAGAATGTTATTCTCCAGCCATTTGCTGTTGGGATTGTTTTATCAAATTATTCATTCGCTCATGGTGAACATATTTCTCAAAATGTCTGAGCTAATACTATGTTGTAATTAGTTTCTTTGTGAGAAATAAAAATAACTTTTTACTGCAGTTTTACTGTGTGTAAATGACTTAGGATGCAGATCAGGCTGTAAGTATTGCCCCCGTTTGCCTCTATGAAGACATTACTTTCTGTTTATTTGCCAAACAGTGTAAATAAAGTTGTGGCATTTGATATGAATAGAAAGAATAGTTCATTTGATACCAATGGACTTTGATGGAAACAGCATCTGCTCCATTAGTCCGATATTCATGGCTGTATCGCGCCAGACCAACATCTGGCCTCTTTGTACAGCAGAAGATCAAAGCTTGTGGAGTCTGCAGGCTGGAAAAGGGGGCCGTGCTTTTGCTTTATAACCCGCTGTGTCAGAGGTGTTCTGTGACTTGTTAGCTCCCTCAGATCCTGGGTGATGTGGAGATCCTGCAGTCTGTCCCGTCTGCACGTCACTGTAGAGTCCCAAGCAAACACATCAGAACAACAGGTCCTTTCCTCTGAACCCTAAAAAGCTCAATTATATATTTTCTCTTTGAATTGTGATCATTTTGTAGATTTATTCCCCTTATTTTGTTGTTCTTGATTGGTGGTGCATCATGTTCAAGACAGTCTGCGGCGATCCCGTTTTGCTTTTTATGGTTATGATATCACCCCGCATCCACAGTAGCGTTTAAATGCGGTGCTGACTCTAGTGGCTGGACTGGTTTTTAAAATGAAACAGATAACCAATGTTTACATTATATAACATTTACAAGCATAACATTGTGATCAGAGTTCTTATAATGCTCATCATAAGGAGGGATGGCATGAAATTCATGCTCATCAACTCTTAAAATTAAGAATCGTATACATATCCAAATATTTATATACACCTCCAGTTCTATCAGGTTAAATTGCTGAAGTACGCTGTGAAAAACTGGCACTTTTTGTAGCTATGAATGAAGTTCTGTTACAATTCTGGATGAATGTTTGAAGTCTTGGCAAAAAATACACGACACAGTTGATTTTAATTAGCTGTTTTCCTGGCGTGGATCTATCTTTTAAACACAACTCACCATATTTTAACAGGACTGTGGTCAAGGCTTTTCCCAAAAGGTTAATGTTAGCCTGCTTTTCAGATTCAAAGGTATTTTTGATGTTTATTTGTCCGACTGTGTCAACATTACAACTATCTACCTGCTGATTTGAAGTGAAGTCTAATACTGTGAATGTAGCCATCCACTGTCATCATTCCATCAACAGCACCTCCACTAAATAATCCCGCGGCATGCCACTTCCACCACCGGGCTTGACAGCTGATACAGTTTAGCCTCATCTTTAAAAACTTCTTCCCAAGTCCTGTTTTGAGATAATAAACCTCAAAATACCTCACTCTTTGTTTCCTCTGAGTACTCCAGAAGTAACTTGTCTTTTTCACTAGCAATACTTGAATACCATACTTCATTTCCTCATTTCCTTTCATCTGTGGCAGGGATGGGGAAGGGCGGGGGGGTGGTTAATAAATTTAATGCAGTCTAACAGGACAAAAAAAAATTTTAAACTGGTTTTGGAATGAAAACCAGACAAACTAAGCACTTCTCCATCCCCCTTCCTACCTTAATCCTGTTGAAAATGTAAGGACTACATTTAAAAGCTGAGTAAACATGGGAACCAACCTATTTAACAGATTCTTTTTATGTATAAGATAGGTGAAATATCAGTTTATGTCAAATGAATTTCAACTAATTCACCAAATTTTCCTCCATGTTTCTACATTTTTTTTTTTTTTTTACCATTTCACCCTGAAGACATAATGGCTCAAATTAATAACAAAAAACCCAAAATGAATGAGACAGCCATTCCCACGATGAGTGTATGTAAACGTCTGAGCAGAACTCTAGTTGATGCAGGTCAAAGGCAAAGCACATTTATAAAAACGTAATTAACAATTATCACTAATTGTCCCCAATCCTCCTTTCGGTTTGAGTCGAAGACAAACATTAAATTCCCAGAATTCAATTCACAGAAAAGTATAAAATAAAATCATTTTAAAAAAAGATGAGTTTTTGGTTTGTTTACCACCAGCTTCTCGACTGTGACTTTCAGGAAAGAAATGTGAGCCACAAATTCATCATGACTTCTCAAAACAGTCTCAGTCCCTGCTTTTAACCTTACTATGCTTGCTTGCCCAATTTTTAAACCATATTTTTCTCTCCAACCTAACTTTCGCTTTCATCTTGCCCTTTATTTTTATATTTTCACTTTACCCACTTGTAATATAGTATTGTATATATTACATATTTATTAGAACTAATTAGCTCTATAAACTTTGGGTGGTCAAGGGTTATTTTAAAAGTTCGTCACTTTATTTTTCATATTCTCTTTGTACATCACATACAGTATTTCTAAACGGCAGATTTGTTTTACATTTAGCATCGCAGTACCTAAAACTGCTCTTGAAGAATGCTCACTGTTTCTTTAATTTCATAGCTTTTCTGTCACTATGCCAGTTAATCCATTTTTGAAACCTTTCCTTGGCTTCATTGTGAGAGCGAGAACGAAGAAAAACAATCTTACTGTACAATAGCAGTATAATTGCTTTCCACTTGAACACTTTGACATTAGGGCTGTAAGCCTAATAGGAGGTCCTCCTGCTGTAGGCAGAGTTCTGTGTTTAATAAAGACTCAAGAGAAATTGGAAAGGAAGGACGAAAGAGCTGCTGACTCCGAGCTGGTGTCTGTTTTCTGTCAGTTTCTCGAGGCTGTCCTCCGTCAGCGCTGTGACGTACACAGCCGTCGGTTCCTGTCGTCCATCCTGTTTCCTGTTCTCTTGTGATGCGCCGCAGAAAAAATAATGAACAGAGATGCAACATCCTGCAAGGATGAACCGGCACAAGTCATTCTCGAACCTATTGATCCCTGATGCCCCACGGCTGTTTTCGTCCATCGTTAACTTACGAGGAACAGCACGCCGAACGGATCTGGATTGGAACTGAACTTTGTGGGGAAACAGATTAATTATATACAGTAAATGCTAATGACAGCGCGGATGTGTGTTGACTCAACATAAAGTAAACAGTCGGCGTTGTGAGCCATGTTAAGACAGAAATGTAATAACAGCTGTGATAGTTACCATCATCTCAGGCTCTGAGACTCCGGATGAAAGAATGAGAGGATTTCTGAGGTTTCCTGCAGAGCTGCTTTAGACAAACAAGCCCATAAGTTTCCTGCTTTTTCAGAGGCAGACGCCCGATTTACATGGTTAGTTTCTGATCAGAACAGAACAGAAAGAGGAACAGTGAGAGGGAGAGTATTACTAACAAGGTTGAAGATTTCCAACCAATATTTTTTTTTTATTCTTTGACTACTTCCACAACTTTTTTTTATCAATAGCTGCCATATTCTATTCCTTGGGTTTGTCTCTGATGTGATGGAGACATTTCATTAGTTTTAAACTGATTGCCATTATTTTTTTTTTGCTATTATGAAACCTAGCTTTAATGCTTATCTTCCTTACTTTTGTAACTGTTAACACTATTAAGAACTCATTTTAGTAACTTCCTCTGATTCTTTTATAGGTTTAGATTTTGGTCTGAGTTAAAAGCTAATCTCTTAAGTTTATTACATAATTTAGAGCACTGGTTTTCTGTCACTATTCACTTTTTCCTTGGTATTGAGGTTTAAGTTTTGTGTTCTGTGCTTAGCATGAGCTAGTTTCCCTAACCATATTATCAAAGTTTTCAATTATTTAGTTTTTGCTCAAATTTTGTCTAACAGAAAAAATAGCCCGACTAAATAACCCCTGAATATCAGGTCTAGTAGTAAAGATGACTCTTAACTTTTCATAATTTAGTTTATGGCCTTTGTTCGCTGCCTTTCCTTCAGTGGTGGTTTCCCAGCTGGTTTTCACCCATGAAGCACTAATTAGTTCATTTTGCTGCATATGATATGAACTGAAAGCACAACTCCAGATGGTCAGGATCTTCCTTGAGTTCTGTAAATATGTTATTTTGTGAATTAAATTTTTTGTCTCAGAGCTTTACCTTTTAACAGTTTTCACAATAAAACCTTGACTGGGAAAATTATTTATAAAAATTCTACTTAACAGGTTCTGTTGATTCTTTTCGGCTGTCTTATCTACAGACCTTTTTGGATGTGTAAATTGTCCTGGTGTATTTTGTTAAACTGACAATATGGCATTGATATGTATGTATTTTTATGATAAAGTAAAGATTTGCTTTTGTTCAGTAACAATTATGGGACATATGCTGCAAGGGTTGTTATAAAGTTTGCAGGTAATAGTACTTATCTTTTATCATCTTGTATTTGTGTTAAAGTAACATTCTGAAGTAGTGCTACAGAAAGAATGGTGCTACAATTATCACACCTTATTGTCCCTCTGTCATCCCCTCCTTCTTGTACTGGAGACCAGTTTCTTCCCTGATAAATTTCTCCACAACCCTCGTTCCATCTCCAAGCCACCAGCCCTTTCCCGTTTCATCTGTCACTTTGCCCTTGTGCTGTTGGGCAGTACACCAGCTGCCAGGGACACCACACATGTACAGGGGGCATTAGCCATTACATAACTGCACTCCTGCTTCCACTCCTCCATCACACTCTCTCCCCTTCATAGTTGAGAGATGGGAGACTCGGGTTCCCCGGGGCCTTCCTTGATGAAGATGAACGCTGTTTCACTTTTCCTGGACGCTTAAAATTTTAATTTAGAAATTGTATCTTTGTATTTTCCAGAAGCCCGAAACCTCAAAGGGATATGGGTTAGGTTTTATTGATTGCTTTGTCATCTCCCCTTTTGATCAAAGGTTCACTGATTTTAGCTTGCAACTGAACTCTTCACTAAAAACAGCTCCAAAACAATTATTTGAAAGTAGTTCAAATGTTTACTTTCCACTGAGTTTAAGTGAAGGATGCTCTAAATAATAAATAAGAGTAAAAATTTTAAAAACTGAATCACATAACATTAACAAAACTAGCATTTTCTCATGACAGAAGCAGTGATCTTGAAAAATAAGTTCTACTTTAGTTCAGCAAAAAAAAAAAAAAAATGTTTTAACTACTTTTAGTCTTCACCAATCCCAAATTCCCATTAAGCAAAAATGTATTATTGTCTTATGAAGCCTTAAAATTAATTTGTGCAAAACTATTTTAAAATATGTTAGAATTGTATTGGCGAAATCAAAATAAAATCACTTTATATATGAAAGTTTTAAAACTGGGACTTACTTTGACACTAATAATCAGCATCTGCTTATTGTCTGACTCCTGTAACGCTTGGGTTGTGTTTAAGGGAGGAGACGAGGCGGCAGACTCGTCAGGACGGTCAAAAACTCACAACCACACTGATATTGGGAATTCCACAGTGTTGTCCTTTAATAAATTCACTCTTCACCAACCTCACAAAGCCCGGTTGAACGGCTGCTATATTATCAAACATGAAAATGAGTCCAAACGACCCATAACGTTACTTACTAAGTAAGGTTACTAAATCATCTTAATATTACCTTGAAAACATAACATGAATAGGAATTTCCTGTCAAAACTGAAGAAGAGAATACTGGTGCATGCTTTGGTTTTCAATAGGTTGGATTAATGAAACTGTGTCTTCATTTGTAATCAGTAAAAAGTAAATCAGGCAGTTGCAGCTCATGCAGGGAAGTGGATCCTCCCACACAGTGTTTTGTGTAGATTTCTGAAAGAAAGTCTGCTTTGTGTGAATTTATCAATACGGTTCATCCTAAATTATTCAATCAATTAGACAATTCAGTTACAATTCCAGGAAATTTCCTCACAGAAAAACACACACACACACACACAAACACAGGAGATTATATATATATATATCACTTCCTGAGCCATGATGCTCAGAAGCATGGACCATTAATAAAATTCTCAATTCAATTTATACTTCTCCCTTCTGTGGCAGCTCACACTGACAGCCATGCATCATACTTACAATCCACCGACTCAGGGGTGTATGTCCCATAAAAAAACCCTCTTTGCTGCATCTGCCTCCTGCTAAGCCCACAGGCTGAGAGGATCTGATTTAATTTCCCAAATATATCAAATTGGTTGGTTTCATACAGCGACTGCAGAAAGCTTCAAGTTCACTTTATGTTCATTTTGGACCACAAAGTTATATTTCATAAGACGTAAACTGCGTTGATCATAATAATCTCCTGGATGATTTGAACTCTGCCATTTACTAGATTTATAAAAATGCTTAAAATGGGAGGTCATATGAGTCTCAGCCTCATCCCCTTTGCTTTGAGTGACATGGCCACTAATCTGAGCCTCACGCTGAGAAACCCAGCGGATTGCCTCTTCTCCACCAGCCACTGAGATGTCAGTCCAGTTTAATTGAGACTGTCACACTCTGAATCCTGTGGCTGGAATCACTTAATAGAAGTCTTCCAGCTTATCCCCATTTTTAGCTAAATGAGGTGGATGCTCTGCAAACTTGGCCACATCGTTATTGTTACTGACACACAGCAAGTAGGAAGGACTTTGTTGAATATATGGAATTTTAAGCCCCATGTAAATTCAGTGTCCCCAAACATAGCAGACTGAACAAGATGCAGCTAAACAAGATCCACCTCTCAGTGTAACAAAATGTCAGGCGTGCTTTCAAACGTGATACGGTTGAGTTAATCAAATGTACCAGCAAAGCCAAATAAATGAAGCCCATTTGAAAATCATAAGACACGGAGAATCTGCAAAGCTTTTAAAAGTTACAGTTACATTTCCAGCATGTGGTTAACAAAGAATGAAAAAGTGTTTAAAATAAAAGGAAAATTATAAGATATTTTTTAAGCGGTTCAAAACACTTCATTAACTTTATTTTTTCATCTGCATTTTAAATGTACAAGTTATTTTTGTGCACAACAACTAAAACTCAAATTATAATTAAATCGTGCTGTTAATGCATTAGTTGTGAGCCAGTGAAAAATGACGGTTATGAAAACTTCGTTCTGCCTTATCTACAGTTTTTGCCTGAAAATACTATAAATGATATTAAAAATTCAAACCCATATTTAATTGGCTATGTTTTTGGACATTTTGGGGAATAAGAGCAATTAAAGTATTTAATTGCCCATGCAAAATAATTATATTATCTAAAGTTACATGGTTTAAGCTATAGGTGGATAAAATGTAATATTATGAATCCCAAGGCTTCAGAGTTAAATATATGTGACCCAGAACTAGTTACTCAAGTCAAATTTGATTTTTGTTTTTACTTCATATTCTATATGAAGTTTTAAAAAAAGCCACTGAATGATCAACCAAATGTTGCACAAGTTGTGTAATAGAAATATTAACATATGTTTCTATTACGCAAGATATTTCATATATTTTTTTGTATGTCTCTTTTATCATACAAAAAGAGACAACAATTAGAGTAACAGACCAAAATTTGACAAAGTAAATGATACTTTATTCAAAATATTTTTTCTCTTTTCATTTTTAAATTGCAAAAAATATTCCATGGTAAGTGAAGCTGGTCCTACAGAGAAAGAAAATCAATGACTTTCTGAGTCAGTGCTATAATAAGGATATTGTGATTTGAACACAGGGATCAAGTCTCCATTTGATTCTCTAAATCCTATGTCACCTTGTAGTGTGGATAAATTAAATTTTCTAGACAGGGAAGGTTCAAGACTGAGTGCACGTGTCGATGACTGTTGCATTTAAGGGGAAAGGACCCCACCACCACCTCATACACACACACTCACACACTGAGACCGATGTAATTCTCCTCTGATTTTATAATGTTATCTTTTCTAAAAAAAAATAATAATAATAATAATATATTGTTATTGTGATTTTTGGCCAATCTGGTGGACTCTCATTGCTTCACACAACAGACACAGCGAGAGAAACTTTATGTAACATTTAAAACAACTTTTTTCTTTACAGTGTAGCACAGCTGAACAACATGTTCCAGCTAGTTTCAGTTGTTGCTGTTGTATGTCATGCATTGTATATCATTTCAGAAACACATTTTTGTGATATGTGAACCACAATAATATTTCATGCTTTCATGCATTTACTAGAAGGTGAAACACATAAAACCCAAGATCAACACACACACTCCTGCAATAAATAAAGCATATCTTGGAGCCATTTGTATGCCAAGAACAAGCAGGAATGGCACAATTCTTCCCCCTAAATGACACCAAGCAGTTTTCCCCTGATGCAGGAAGCCTCAGAGTAGATTAAGCAGCATGCCATTTCCAGAAGGTATTCAGGCTTGAAATGTGATATGGTCAGTTAGGAGAGCTAGACATTAAGGTACCGTTTGATGCGGATGAAAGTAACAGTGGTCAGTTGTGATCCATTGGGTTTAATTTGACCCTCCACTGAGATCTGTTCACTGGAGGGTCCTGGAGCCAGCTGCTGAGTTCAAGTGAAATTTATACTTTTCCAAGACTGTGTATATATATATATATGATGTATTTTTCAACTCCAGCATAAATAAGATGCATCTTCATTTTCATATGAACATCAATATATTAATTAGAATAATAATTTTCTGTTCATCCATCCATCCAACCATGATTATTCTTGCAAAGTTTCAGGCTCTGGGTCCTATCTCCAGCAGCCATTGGGTGAGGGTGAGGGGCACCCTTGTGACA
>CAEFZY010002044.1:0-11582 GCA_903066815.1 Brachyrhaphis roseni
CCTTGGAAAAGCCCTGCAAACACCCGGTGTAAAGTGCCGTTTTCAATAGATGGGAAAGAATTGAGCCGCTTTAACCCAAACGCAGAAGCTTACGTGCAAAGAGCCGGTTTGGAAAGAAAAGCTAAGGTATATTATTAAAACTTTAAAAACTTTTCCTCTGTACCGTCTGTATGTAGGCACATGCGGCTTATAGACCTGTGCGGCTTATGTATGTACAAAAGGAGTTTTCCCTTTAAAATGTGCTGGGTGCGCTTATAATCGGGTGTGCTCTATAGTCCGGAAATTACGGTAGTATAATATATATCCTTTGTTCGGACCAAGAGTTCACATTTGTTCTTTTCTATTATTAATAGCCTATTATAACAAACGAAGAGTGATTGTTAGACTTTGTGTTGGTATATTTCTCCCATAAATACTTAAAAGTACGGAAAACCCCCTTAACTGCAGTAAATCATTTTTTTATGTCATTGTAGTCCTTTTATTTTGCAGTAGGTTCTTGTGGACATCGGAGGTGATGTCCGGTGGCTATCACCTCCATGTCCACCAGAATCTCAACTGGTTGGGATTCTCCTCCGTTCTGACGTCACCGTGCTTTCTGATTGGCTACCTGTCACATTCAACAGGCTGCGTTCAGTCAGGGAAAACCCCACAGGCTGGGCCAAGACAATGTTGAATATACCCGATTTTAGATCGGGCATATTCAACGCACCACACACTGTAGGACATTGTATGATTGTCATAAAGGGAAAATCAGGGCAAAAAAGAAAAGCAAAGGCTCTAGCGGGAACACCAACATGCAGAAGCAAATACTGAATCACACTACATATTTGCAGCTCAAAATGTCTTTCTGCCAACACGATTAAAGACTGGTACATATTTTCAGCAGAAAATTATATAGATACAGTAACATATAGCTACATATTCCCGCCTCATTGTACTCTTTCTAGATCTCTGCCAGATTCTTTAATCTTCTCTGCCTGATAATCCACTGGAGTCCATGACCATCTCTTTGGCTGGTGCATCTTCTCCTTCCACATTTTGTCCTTCCACTAGACTTTCAATTGATGATTGATTAGCTATGAACTTTTGTGGCTTACACATTCTATGGAGGGTATCAATGCACACTTGGTAAGACTTGGTGTTGTAATTTGTCTTTTTTTTAGTGTAAGCTAATTACAAATTACACTAATAATAGTAAATATGTTACAGGCTTAATGTTGCCTTGGAGTGAGGAAGTATTTGGTATTGATATGTTGGTATTTGGGGCCCTGAATTAAAATCTGTTCAGGGCCCCAAAAACAGATGCTATGTGCCCAAAGCACATAGCAAACCCCAATATTTTAAAATGTATTGAGGTTTGGGTAATTTCTTATATTTTGTAATTAATATTTGATTGTTTTAAGCTGTGGCGCTGTTCTCCGCCCGCCTATAAATAGGTTGGATTTTGGGACCCATGTGTAAATCTGCCTTTCGTCTCTTTCACTTCCACTCACTCCTCCACCACCAGGATGAGTCCTGATGAGGTGCGTTGTCGGCCACAGCTGCCTTCTTCAGCCTGGCATGCAGTAGTTTTTGTTGGCTTTTTTTTTTTTTTCATTGGGATTTTGCCCTGGTGGGACCAGTTGTCTCTTTTTGCTTTTTTCTTTTGCAGTAGGTTCTTTTTTGACTATTTTGCTTTAGTCTGGTACTAGCAGGGGCTTCAACAACCCTGTACAGGGTTGGCCCCCGTCCTGTTCCTTTTTATTCTTTTTGACCGACTCACCAGGTCCACCTTTCTGTTAATACTTTTGGGGGGGTTTATACCGTTGTGATTTAATATTTTGTGCACAAAACGAAAATGGAAAAAACCAATAACATGGTACTCAATTTTGATTTTATTTTTAATGAGACAAGTGTCCTGACCTGGACGTTCTCTCTGTCTGGCTTACACAGGGGCCGCTTCACACATAGACATTATACAGACTGGAGACAGACAGTCTTGATCATTTCATACTGTAGTATTTTCTGCAAACCGCAGGTCAGTTTAAGTAATGCTCCTGTGAGAAACAAATAATACCAGACATTTGGTCACCCGAGAAAAATAGTTAGCTTGAGTTTTTATTTGAGATTTGTATAAGCAAGAGCAAGAACACCAACCTCCAGCCATGTCTGTCTTGTCTCCGGACCTGGGCCAGGAAGATGGCCTCCATTGCACTGCACCACCAGCAGCGGTAAATATAGGTGAGTACTCTATTAATTTGTCACAAAAAGTTGCTTAAAGATGTTTTTAGGTGAGAAACTAGCCTTCATAGCTTCATCTATTCACTTAGTTAATCCAAAACGAAGGCTTCCTTGAAATGTTCTCTGGAGTTTTCGGAGCAGCAGAACTCCGCTAACAGCACCAGGCAGCTCCAGGCTCAGCGGGCGAGTGGAGTGTGTTTTCCCTGCTAACAAAGTGACATCTCGGCATGTCACTGTTGTTTTCTGTTGGTAGCAGCTCAAAGTGTGATATGAAGTGTTTACTATGTTTGTATATGTGCCGTTTATACATGTAGCAAAACATAACATCTTGAGATTTCGATACTTCTGAAGCCGTTAGTACAGGGGTGCCCAAAGTCGGTCCTGGAGGGCCGGCATCCTGCAGTACGCTCCCTGGTTTAACGCACCTGGATCAAATGATGGCTCATTAGAGGCCTAAGAAGAACATTGACATGCTGAAAAGGTTGTTGGTACGACCAGGGAGAGAACTAAAACATGCAGGATGCTGGCCATCGAGGATCGACTTTGGGCACCCCTGCGTTAGTATCTTCTAATAGTGTTTTCTTCCAATACCAATTTCTAATGTTCCTTTCCTCTGATTTTTTTAGTTTGTACATTCATGTTAAGAAAAATATTTGTGTGAATAACTATACATTTTCCTTCGATTGGCTTCTTACGTGCAGTGTGAGCTTTTTATTTTATTTATTTTTTATTATTGTTTCAGACAAGCAGCTCTTCAGGAGGAGAGGCCTCAGCTCCAGGTTTGGATACACCTTCCCAGAATCTCCCAGTGATCCTCTTCCTCCTCCTGACCTGACTCTGTCTCCTCTTCTTTTACTTAAAAGATGAGGAGACAGTGTCTTTTGTCTTTTATTATATTCCTATAATATTTTATATTCCTATAAAATATTATAGAAATATTTGTTCATGATTCCTCCAACATGGGCTGAATATCTGCTTGTTTGTTATTCTAATAAATACATTTTTATGGAAACATTTTGTCCCTGTTTATTTTGTAAGATATGAGTTTACAATCTGATGACAAGAAAATAAGTTTGGTAAGCATATAGTAAGTATTGTAAATAAATCATCCAGTTGTAAACCACCAACTGTGGCTACATACAGGTTGATAAAATTAACTATGAATTAATTCCTTTAATGTTTCTTGCAGTGATGTGTGGTGAGGTTCATAGCTGGTGAAGCACTGACTTAATCAAATCAGATTTACAAATATAGACCCCTGCATGAAATTTTGTGCATGTGCACAACACTGAAGGGCAAAAAACTATACTTTTACATGCCATCTGTAGCCATGCTGCTGCGGTAGAATAATTCCGTTAACTATATGAAACTTGGAAATGTAGGTATTATTATTTTAGTGCCTCGCTGCACAGTAAAGGAAAAAACCATCAAGTACAACTCAAAGAGGACTTGGACTCAAAAAGGACTTAATTCCCAAGCCATAGCTTTAGCTTGGGAATTAAGTCCATACGCCGCTCATTTTGCACAAAAATAACAGTACACCCAACACCAGCTCACTTGCCACCCCTGACCGCACGTCATTGGTTTCTTCCTTTCCTATTTGGTAGATTTGGGAAATAACTTCATTTCTATTGTACAGTTTGGATAATCATACTTTTCTGGACACTTGTTCATGACATAACAGATTATAATTGGTATGCTAATACTATTCAAAAAGGAAAAACTTAAACAAAAAAAACTATAAGGTCTGAATGACTGGCAGAATGTTCTAGTCGTGGTTTGAGCGTCTTTTTAAATGAGAACAGATTAAAGACTCAAGGTTGTGAAAAATTGGGTGAACTAGCCCTTTAGCCATTTATTGAATCGGAAGCTATATGCAGAAGCCAACTTTAGCTTCGCATACAAAACAAAGTCAGAGTACAAGGCTTTCTGTGTGAAGGTGTCATGATCAAATTAATTAGATGCCAGTTTGGACGAGTGTACAAAAAAACGGGTCTCAGTGTGAGGGACAGAGAGAACGTCCAGGTTGGAACACTTGTCAAAAATGGAATTGTGAAAATTGAAATTAAGCACTTGTTATCTGTTTTTTGTTGGGGTTTTTTTCATTTTTGTTTTGTGCACAAAATCGGATAACAACTTCAAACCATTATCTGATTTCTTGTTTGGGTTTAATGAACACGAAAAACAAGACTGTTTTTGTTTTTTCATTTTTTTTGTTTCAAACAAAAAAACAAACTGCCTGAATATACATGGACCAATTTACATACTAGTTGTGTCAATTTCAGCTGCAAACCACTTCAGGGCCTATTCTAAGTGTTTCTAAATTATTCTCAAGGGAAATAAATAACAAAGAATAATTAAGACTAATTGTGCAAATTCCTATAGAGCCTCAAAATTCATGTGTATGGATTGTATATTAAGCTGACTTAATGATAATAAACAAAATTTTCAAATATTAATTGGATGTTTATTGCAGACAATCCATGGCTAGAACAACGTTTCAACAACACAAGAATACAGCAGCTCAGTTTTTGGCAGTTCATTCCATTTTTATTTTATAACAGTCAGAGTTCCTTTTCCCATCCACAGGCGCAATGAGCTTTCATGTAATCCATTGTTTGGCCAAACCTCTTATGCTGTTATATGCTCTCTTCCAGTCTAGCCTAGCTTGGTAAAAACCAGCCCTTTTCTCCATACAGAGGGCCTGGGCTCTCTAGTATTGAGAAATGATTGATTCCTGTAGATGTGCACTGTGTTGAGGTTTTAAATGTTAACCAAATGCTCACATTTGACTGTGACATATATAATGCGCCAGTTTAAGAAGCTTACTGGAAATTGCCTGCACTGTAAACAACCTCATTCAGAAGACATCTGAACCAGGTGGCTGTTAATTTTAATTCAATATTTTGAAGAGTGGACAACATGGACTGAACGGCTTCCTTCACTTCCTTTGCTGCCATTGAGAAAACTACAGGCAGACCACAATTCTAAAACAGCACAGAAAATCAATGTCATAGTTCACAACTTCTCATTCTAAACCTGAGAAACAATCCAATGGCCTGTTGTACAGGAGATTTTTAATCTTGTACAACACCGAAAAGAATACTTCTGTAAGTTAACAATGCAGATCTGATGTGAACAGCATCAGATCTGCAACAACTACAGATCAAAAACGCCGTCCTTGTGTGGGGGAGTTTTACTGCCATAAATCGAGAGCGCACATTTTTAGTTTGAAAACAAAATTTCATGTCTTTGTTATCAAAACTTGCAATGTTTGCACTCAAAATGTCTGCTCTCTTTCAAATATTTTCTGTGCCCTCTCAAATCTTTGTGCTCATGCTCAGATTCTCCCCTCTTGCATAAAACTTATCTCTGCACGGATTAAATCTCTGCTTGCAAATCTCTCTCTCAAAACAAAAAAGTACCATCGCCATGGCAACATTCCAGTCAATAGAATGAAAGTGTTATACTGTGCGGTGGGAACCTCCTCAAAGGTGCGTTAGTTTCTTTATAATTATAGTTATCATAATAATTTTAAAATAAATGTGTATACTATAGTAAGAGTATTATCAAATACTCTTACTATAGAGTATTTGATAATACTCTATTATGTAATTGTCACTAGTTACTTTTGCAATAACAAAGGTAACTGAGTTAGTAATTGAGCTACTACATTGTAAAAGTAACTATTAACAGGCAAAGTTAAGTATCAAGTTACTTTAAATGAAAAAACTTTTGGATCCCATCTTATTAGAAGTTTAAAATACATGTTCAAATGTTCATCATGAAATTGAATCAATAGATGGTCACTTTACACAAGGAATTACAAACTGGAAACTGTACACTGATTTTGTGGCTGCAGTGTGTAAAACCCAGCTCACACTGCTTGGACTGCATCACCTCTTCTGCTTTAAACGCCAAGCTTATTTCAGTCTCACCTGGGCTTAGGCTGCACCTGCTAGCATCAACACTGTCATTCTTGGCAACTAATTTTATTGAAGCATGTGATGTTGAAAGGTGCTTTGTGAGAATGTAGTTGCTAATAACTGATATTGAGAACAACATTGCAAACATTTCACATAATAGATTCAGACCTTTTATGTCTTCGACTATAAAAATGACATATGTACTTTCCATTAAAACTTTACATTAAATTATCTGGACTCTCTCTGCCTGATTCCACGGTCCATGGGTGTGGGTACTTATTGCTGTCCATCCTCACTGTGCTTCACTGCTTGTGTGAACACGAATCCAATTCTCCCTCTGCCCTCTTCTTCAGCCAATCAGCAGCACATATGTGATTCTTTTTGGATCTTGGTCAGATGAAGACTGCTTCAACCTTTTGTGTGCTGAATTATATTAGTGTCAGTAACCATCATAGTAACAATGAAAATAGTAATTTATTAAATCACTCAATAGTGAAAAAAGTAACTGTTATTTTCATCACTGATTATAACATTCAAACTATTTGGTATTTTTATATATAGTTTGTTATAACCAATACATTGGAATGTGTTGAATTATGTTGAATCTTGTTGGTCAGATTGAAGGTACCTTTTGAAAGTAACAAATTTAAGCAGGAGTTAAATATACATTCACGTCTCTCTATTAGACAGAAGTAGAGGAATAGAAGTTTTAAATGATCACATCTACTGAATTAATCTAGTAAATAGCAATGTGTTTAACTAAATGAAACATACAGATGCACACACACACGCATCTTTACTGAATTCTAATTACTGAATTCGAATTCAGTAATTCTAATTCATTGACTATGAGAATATATAGCATTCTATTTTGCAAAAGATGTCTGACATCAGGCTATGATAATGTTAAATGCTAAGCTGTACAATGCCTTTATTCATTAGGGTGCTCCGATTTATCCTTCATTTTGGGAGATCAGTGATCGGCCGATACTTACATGGGAAGCTGATCTGTCTACTGATCTTATTGACCTCAGCAAAGGTCTAAAAGTCAAACACTGTCCTCTGTAGCTCTGCTGTGAGAGGTTTCACTGAATGACTGACCCACCAGGCTAGGTCTGCACGTTTGTAGTTAACAGTAGTCACCCTACTGTTGCCTACTCAGTGGCTTTCTTGCTCTATTTACATTTCAGACAAAAATATTGATATTGGTCAAAATCAGAATCAACAAGTCAGGCTTTTTAAATATCAGTAATCGGCGCTCAGCCACCACTAATGCTTCCTAATAATCTGCCTCATTTTCCTCCATCCTCCTTCTGCCTTTGACTGTGGGAAGAAAAACTGCCTCACAACCAGAAGGTTGTGGGTTTGATTCCAAAGCTAGATATAGCTACAGGAATTAAACCGCATACTGCAATGATAAAGTTCTTTGAGAGGTCAATATGACCAAAAATGACAACTGTATGTTCAGCCATACTTTATGATTATTTTCCTGCTCTAAGATGAGATGGTGTGTGCTAAAAACTAAGGTATTTTGCTGGCTGATTTCCAGGCCATAATATTTGAACTAGGGAAGTGGTCTGAAATAGTTTTTGTTCTCTTTTTGTTCTTTCCACTGCAGAGGTCATTCTGCAGTGCCATGGTGGACGAACTGCGGGTTTCCCTCAAGTGCCAGCGGCAGCTCAAACACAAGCCTCAGCCACCTGTTATGGTGAAAACAGAGGAGGTCATCAACATGCACACCTTCAACGACCGAAGACTGCCAGGGAAAGAGACCATGGCCTGAAGCAAGAATCTCTGTCATTTGCTCACCCAATCTCATGTACTGAGTTGGTGTGTGAAGACACTTGGAAAAAGGGTATAGGTAAATGGTAGAGGGGAACAATAAGTTGGCATGTTTGAAAGTTCTGGTTATAGAGAAGGATTTATTTGCAGTATGTTGTTAAAGTCTAGTTCTTCTGTCTTTCTAATTAGCTACAGGTAAGATATTCAATGATATTTCCTGTGGAAATAACTTCAATCCGGGTAAAATTTCAGCAAGTTACCTCATTACAACACTGGCAACCAATGAGAAGTGTCAGGATTAAAAAATATATATTGAATTGAAAAATAAAACGAGTGGAATCACACGTTTGATCTCGTTTCTCAGTCACTGCAGAGACGGAAAGTACACCTCAAATATTGTGATTAAATAGCAGTAAAAATATATACATATTTTCAGTATGGCTAAATGTGATCTCAAAATGTATAAAGGAGCACTGTTTGGTCACATACAATATTGACTGACATCCAAAATGGACATAATGCAAAACATCATCAGGCAATAATTGAATTTATGTGTTTGTTTTTCAGAATACTAACACTTTTAGCCTTTAATAGGGATTAGATTTAAAAAATTAAGATGTACTAACCAGATGGCTCGAATTCTGCTAGGTTGTGAACCATATGCTGCTGCTCACAGCTGTTTGCACAGTAAAACCTCATTACACTACAAAGCATCATGGAAAGGTACAGTATGATGGGAATGCCATTTGTTTTCATTGTAAAGCAATTAGGACCAAGATATAAAGTTGCATAATCAGTCATTGGAGATGCAGAGTAAGAAGCGTAGTAGCTATGGAATCCCTTAATGTTTTCAGTCACTAAAATACCTGTGTTGGCATAGTCACACAGAAACTAGTGCACAGCAGAATCATTAGCGCAACAGCAGCCATGTTTCTATTGAAAACCATGAAGGGATCCTCTGTCTGAAGACAAACTTTCGTCAATAAATCCTGCAGTGGTTCAGAAAGGCTCACAAAGTCAGAATCACACAACACAGAGACTATTTATTCAGTATTTATACTTTTATTTATTGGACCTTTATTTATGTCTGTATGGAATGGATTCTCACTACAACTTTGTCACAGCCTCTGTATTACCCCTTTGCAGTGTCGAGGCTCCATTTTAATTTTGTACTCGTGGCTTTTCATTTCTTCAGCTACAGTGCTTCACATTTACTTGTGCAAATGTGTTTTCTATGTAGTGATTTTGTACAAGGTGAATCAGAATTTTATAATAATTTTTATCAACACAAAACACAACATAAAGAGCATCATCCAGTGTTAGGAGTCACTGCTGCAGCCATGTGACTCAGAGGCCTTCCTTTAAGTCCACAGAGCCATCTCACAAGCACTCTAACATCCTCACACACAGGAACATGAATACAGTCCAAACTTACAACATAAACAATATTCTGGTATAGCATTAGTCACTCAACATTTTGAAGGGGAAAATAAACTATTTTTTATGACATAAAGGAATCATATTTAAATAAAGATATTTTTACTTCACAAGAAATCAAAATGTCAGTTCTGGTTATAGTGAATATATAATACACAACATGGATTTTGATGCTGGGCCTTTGACTTCTGAATCCAGTGCTGTACAACGATTTCTAATGGTTTTAAAAAGAAAGGATCTATTAGAAAACGAAGTGTTTTAACCTTGTTGTGAAAAACAAAATGCAGTGCACACAGTTTACCCTTTGAAGTAAGTGCACAACTTTAAAGAAAATAAAAAAGTTCTTCTCAACTTTTCTTGACTTTTCCTTTGTACTGATAAAAACAAAACATTTGATGGGAGTGAAGTATGGCGTCACTATCATGCCAAAAGTCAAGAGTAAATGTGACTCTGTGCGTAGGGAATTGAGACAGCATGAGGATATCCTCAAGTGGGTTGGAGATGCACAAGAGCGCAGAAGGAGATCCAAACGACATCTCTCTGCTCACATGAACTTACTCACTCACATGAGAACTTCATTAAGGTTTTTGGCAGTCAGTGGTCAGATCCAGCCGAGCTTCTACATATGATTGGCTACATTCCCTGTCCTCTGTGATTGGTCATCTCAATTCCAGCTTTTCAGCAAAGGCAGTTAGTTTTCCCAATAAAAGTCTTCCTCAAGATTGTGAATTGTTATCGTTGGCAGAACTGCTCAGATAATTCAAGTACTAATTCTACACTATAAATTTAAAAAAGTACATCTTTTAATGTACTGTCTTAATGTAATTAAAACAAAGCAAATTTATTTAAATAAGAATATACCACTGAAAAAACAAGTAAGTATTGAAGTGTGAATAGGCAACCAGGAAAATACAATGTGATGTGAATAAAAGATTTTGCTGAAATAGAGGACTTCAGATAACCTCATTAAGAATCCACATGAAAGTGAAGGTAAATTCAGTAAGTGGTTGCTTGTAGCAGTGGTCCCTGGAATTCTGCAAAAGTAATTGTCATTCTATGAAAACATTAAAGGTCTTTATCTAACCCCTAGACCACACACAGAATTGAAGGAATGAAGCACTTTATTTGCATATATTTAGCCTAATGGTTTTTCCATTAAGTTGAAACACTCATCAGCATAATAAAACTGCTGTTGCGGGAAAGAGAATCAGTCGCATCTGAAGATGGTGGCAGAGTGCCCTGAACAAGACATTCAGGATTACTCAGACCTGCCTATTATGTCCAGGCAGAAGTAAGATTTTGATTTAACGCCCAGAGTTTTTGTATTCAAAGTATCAATTCTAGATTATTAAATAGGATAAATAGCCATTTTTAATCTTTATTTTCATCTCTATATTCAAAACACCCATACAATGTAATGATGAGTAGTGGTTCTTGCTTAAAAATTAACAGGTTCATGATCCTGATTATTGGTTTGGTATTCAATTAATTCTACCAAGCACTTAGACAGGGGTGTATTGACAACATAAACAGCACCAATACACATTTTTTTTCTTTATTTGTACAGTACTGTTATTGATATTTTCAGTCTAACCTCTGAAGAAGATGTTAAGACCACACACTGTTTGATTTTCAAATCAAAGACAAGCCCTGGCCTCAATAACTGCTTTAATATTTATTATTACTGCAGGGCAACAAAAGAATCCCGGCTAGGATTTTACCCCAGGAGCTTCTTTCTGGATTGTACTACAGTGGAATCAGTAAAGTGTTTTGAATTGAAACAGTGACATGTAAAGGGCTCATAATAAATAACCACAATGTTTCTATTGTTATGATAGTACAAACAGAACTCATGATGAAAGGTCAATGCAGGCTCAAAACAACTTGTTGATTCCTACACTCATGGAAGTGGAATATGGTGCCTTGTCTGTTAACAAACTCCTGAATATATCTTACAATGACCACCCACGTTCTGACTAATTCATTTGTATGTTGCAGTAAAATCTAAACTCTTGCAGTAAAATCTGAATTTGTTTGAAATCTGATCCTACTTTCTCTGTTCTGGATTTTATAATACAATTTTTTAAGAAGGTTAGGGGAAAGTTTAGTTAACATTTCATTATTCATCGGTGCTCTCTATTGTCAGGATCTGCTGCTTCGGCAGTCCCTCTGGTTTCCTTCTAGGTGGCGTTCACAAACTCGGCTGGCGAAATCACA
>CAEFZY010002045.1:0-12900 GCA_903066815.1 Brachyrhaphis roseni
TCCAGGAATGGGGAAAATGTATTTAATTCAACACTGAGAACCAGTACATCCAGGGAGGCTGCTCTAATTTTATCCCACCCACAGAACCAGGACTGCAGGCTGGAAGGGAACCAGCCATCCCGGTGGTTCAAATACCTCCAGGAATGGGGAAAATGTATTTAATTCAGCACTTACCACCGTCCTGGAGCCACTCATCCATCCAGGGAGGCTGCCCTAATCCTATCCCCACCCACAGAACCAGATCCCGGCCAGCACTTAGAGCCACGGCCGGGTTCGAAGGAGAACCACAGTTACCTGGACACCACTCGAACCTGAGCACCCACACTTAAGCACCCTCCCACGGACTACACCAACCATACACACGCCCTGGAAGGTGGTGCCCCTGGGATGGCAGGAAAGTCGTGCCCCTGGTATGGCAGTGGAGTTCAAGTACCGGTTTTCAGGGTCCCTGTTTTCCGGCGAGAGCTAACCACAGATACCTGGCCACCTCTCAAACCTGAGTACCCACACTTAAGCACCCTTCCACGGACTACACCAACCATAGCACGCCCTGGAAAGTCGTTCCCCTGGTAGGGCAAGGAAGTTCCAGGACCGAATTTCAGGCCCCTGTTTCCCGGCCATAGCTAACCCTATGCTGGTATATAAAGTCAGGATGGGTTCTGTCTCAGTGAAAGTGTCTCTTTAAAGCATTGTGCACTCCTGTGTATACTGCTCACTTATGGAGACAGTATGAACAAAGCAGTTTACAGAAACTAAAAGTGGCATACAATGACAGAATGAGGGTGCTGCTTAGGATGCCGAGATGGATTAGTGCTAGTCAGTTATTTGTTGGTGTTGGTGTCTCCTGTTTTCATGTTGTCTTATGAAACCTTTTGTACAGGTTTACGTGGAGGTTACATGTTTCTACAAACAACATAATGCAGATACTGTAAAATTTCTTTAATCATAACCTAAATTTTTCATTTATTTTTGAAAGCATCCTGTCTAAGATAAATGAATTTACCGTATCTCTTTCTATGGTGAAATCAATTTGTCAGTCAACTTTGACCAAAATTTCTGGTCCCTTTATATGTCTAAGAACTTTTGAAATGACTAACTCAATTCACGATTAAAATTATACAAAATCTTCCATAGTACACTAAAGGTTAAAAGATGTACAGAATGTGTTTTGCATCATCTAATACCTGCTCACAGTGCATTGGCAATATAAAGGTATATAAAATATACCAGAGAAGAACACCCACAAATTCTGGTTTTCTTCACCTGTTAAGAGGTTCCAGTTCTGTGAAAATGTATTCAAGAGTCTGAAATGTAATTACTCCTCTCCATCAGTTCACTTTCTTGGCAAACTTAGATGATGTCAACTTGGAGACAAGCTCAAGTTCATGTGATTTCTTACAGCCTTAGAAGCTGTAAAAAGGCTTGTACAGTGAAATGCATAGTGAAGTTCCTTTGGTTTCAACTGTTTGGTTCATTCATTTTGATTAAGACTCAGGCTATATTTGTAAATAAAATAAAAATGTCCTAACATATAGGTTATTTAAAATCTTGCTTAGTGTTGCATTTCCACATGAAAACATATTTAAATTACTTACATTTTAAAAGTTTAAGAGACTTGACAGTACAAACAACAAATAATCAATATTAAGGCCAGAAAATGACAACAGCGAACTTTATTAAACAACTTAGAATGTCTAATTAAATTCAAATAACATTTTACAAAAATAAGAATAATCAAAAGTGAGCTTTTATACTTTTATTGAATGTTGTAGCACTTTTGACTTTACTCACACAGCCTGCAACCAAGGGGGAAAAAATATTTTTTTTTCTCTGAACAACTTTTTTGTCACCACATACATTACATGTATTTTGTTTGTCCTTAATATATTGTCATAGTTACAGAAATCATGGTGGCATAAAACCTCTGAAGACATCTTTCACAGTCTGAACTAAAGAAGAGAGGAATGTTTTATTTTTTTTAAGCATTTACAGTTTGCTTACATGTATTTACAGGCAAGTACTTTAACTGAAGGGAACATAACCCTCCACACCCAACTTCAAGTAACTCTTAAAACAGACATCTGTATAAAACAAAGACTGTACAAGTTTAAATAGAATCCTCTCAATGCCAACTTTGTCTATGCTTTTAATCAACTCTCTTGGTGTTCAGTGGAGATCCATATCTCCTGCTGATTTTCACAATAAATATTAAAGAGAAATAGTGGATGCAAGGAAACAACATATTTCTTTAATCTAGAGATTTTAGATTTCTCAACAAATGTATTTGTTTGTGAACAATCAATAACTGCTGTTCCCACAGTTGTTCTGCAGAAGGTATAGTTAAACAGCAGCTAGTTTTGAAAAGTGTGAGTACTTAATGTAAACTAGCCTGATGTTTAAATATTTCTTTCTGTTATTTTATTTTATTGAATCTTGCTTTAACAAGTACCATCAATGAAGAAAGGTGAACATCCTGTTTTTTTTGTTTTTACTTTTAAATGCTCTTCTCCTATACTAAGACCTCATCAAGGTTAAGGTGATCCATAATTAAAACATGAAACAGATTTATTGACAGCTGAAGAAAAGACTTGTAGACAGAACTGCTGAAAAAAACATTTAACCTGATCCAACAGCTCATCACAGTGGCACAAAATGACAGACACTCATAAAAACACAAATCCAAATACACAACACACATAGTGTGTTATAACTGTGAATTCTCTGATCCATTAGCCACATTCTAAAATAAAAAAATAAATAAAATTATGCAATATTTCTCTGGTTCTCATAATTCTTCCAATTAACTCTAGTTCTGCTTCCTACTTTTACATGGGCTTTTATAAAAAATGAGTTTGCTGCCTTTAATACCTGTTGAGAAATGTAAGACACCTGATAAAAATAAAACTTATTGACTCTGTACTTGTCCAGGAGAAGGTGCTGCTGTGGTCAGTGACTCCATGTAACCAAATGAACTTAAGTGTATTATATTCTATATTCTGGTGAAGAAAAATCTCAAAATGAAACCAAACCCTCCTGCATAGAGAAAGTCAGCCTAACAAAAAATCTGATTAATTGTTTTCTAATAATCAAGCTCATTTCATTTGATGTATTACAGGAAAGCATGCCTGTTATTTTAGTTTATTTTAAACTAATACTTTTTTTTCTGGCTATTTTTCCCAAAATTTTTTGTGCCGTGTCCGAATCTGTTGGTAACACAACATGAGCTCTGTATTTTTATTTGGAAACCCATTTTTCAAAAACATGTTGATTGAAGTCTTTTATTCAATTGTATGATAAAAATCAGCAAATCTATAATATTAAATTCAAGGAAGGGTTCCATTTTTGGCACAAACTAGAAAAATAAACAATCTAATAGGCCTTGCAAATTTAATCTTGCAAATTTATGAAACACCTTTACTTGATTGTTTCATTTTTTTGCATCACACTATAATTTTATGTTTCGTCAACTTCCTAAAGTTATGGTCGAAATATTTTTTTTTACCAAATGTGTTTTGTTTTTGTTTTTGTGTTTTGCCTAAGTCGTCTCATGGCAAAAACAGGTAGTGATTTTTTTTTGTGCCTAAACCATAGTTTTATATTTTGGCAAAAATGACGTAGGCCATTATTTGAAGAAGGTGACTATATTTTTACTGTTAAAAATGTTGAATTAATGTAACCCAACAAATAACATTTTATTAAAAAAACTGAGACTTTGTTTTTGTTGGCAAGCTAATATTTGAGATGTGATACAATGAGCTGAAAAGCTATTTTTTCATTATTCAGTAATCATGCCCATTATTAAGCAAACTACAGAAGTTCTTTCTACTTTTTAGCTCATTTGAATGAAAAATAAATACTTTAATACTATAAACATTGTTCACAGTACTATGTAGATTTTTTCATCAGCGTAACAAATCAGAATAACTCACAGGTTAACATGTAGAGTACTAATTTTGGACTTCACTCATTTTGTGTTGGAAACATCTCCAAACTGAAGGGAGTTGCTACTTTAGCTAATAGTCTGTTTTTGCATAAGAAGGGTTAGGGTTTGCATTTCAGTGACAGTTTTTTCTACACATTGATGGGTTCCATGACACATATAGACTGAACTTCCTCAGTCTTTTCAATTTGTGTTGTATGTGTAGAGATGTGTTGATAGTAGGGCTGAAACGATTCCTCGAATGATTATTAAAATTCCTCCAGGAAAATTTACCTGCCTGAAACTTCATTAATTCATGTTTTATTATTTAGCACACCGTCGGCTGGGACATTATTTGCGTTGCGCAGAGCTCTCTGTTTTGCCTCTTGAGTTGTTGACAAATGCTAAGTGTTAGCGGCATAACATCCCATTTTCAAGTTCAGACCATGGGGATTTTATTGATTGATGATAATGCCTGGGTTTTCATTGTTTTTGGGGGATCCTTAAAATGACTGGCACGATGCCTGGAGTACGGCAGCCTTTCTCCTCTGAGAGCTGCTGGTTGAAAGTGAAAAGGCGGGAAGAGCTGCAGGAGTTTTATACCGTATTGTTGTCACCCCCCACGACCCGTTCTTACTTTAGTTCTACCAGTCGTCTTCCCCCCGGATCACTAAATGACAGCAAAGAGCAAATTCAGGCATGCAGCAACTAGTCCACCAGAGCTTCTCTGCATTTTGTCAATCACACACACACACACACACACCCACACAGATTCAGCTTTCAAAATAAATACACTTCAAGATAAAGGCCAAATAAATAACAATGACTGGTAATTTTTACAGTACCTTTTCTTTGAATTAAAACGATGGTTCATATTGCAGCTGAGAACTACAAATCCTTTTGCTTATTCTGACGAAGGTAGCAGCCTTCCAACATTTTCTCTTCTTCTCCATCTTGCTCCCCTTTTCATGACATGTTCTTCTCCAACCCTCTGTCCATTGTACACATTTTCCTTGGTCACCACCACAGATGTGTAAAGACTGGTTCCACTGAGAAGACTAGCTAAGTGGCCTTTTTCTATTTTTTCTGGGATTCTGTGTGACTGATGCGGTAGAAAAACAACTTGCTGTTTCTTCTTTATATTTTAGCTGTTTAGTTTGTTCCTTTCTGCTTCATTAAGAGAGACTTGGTTAATTTCATCAATAAATATATAAATAAACAAATAAATGAATGATTGGACATAAATGCTACTTTGACAGCTGGCTTCCTATAGTTCACTATTTGTGTGTGGCGTTAAGAGTTGTGCTTTGAATAACTACTAAAAGATGAGTTCCAGGAACCTCGTGGCTCTACCAAAACAGGGTGTTTATCATCCATTCTACACCTTACATTTAAAAACTTAAAGTCGTTTTAAAAAAAACACATTGACTATAATAAGGACACTGGTGTCCTCATGTACCCATTGACCAACATGTACGTGTTTTGAGGGTGACAGTTAGGAGGTTAAAGTCTGCATAATCATGTTGGAACTGTTCGTGTTTGACTGAATATTATTTATATCATGGTGTACATTATCTCAGTTTTTAGCAGGGGTTTGTTTAATTCAAACAGAGTATCAATTTATTGTCTTGTTTTAAATCAGGAAAAAAATATTCTGGTGAATGACAGTAACTATGCAAGAGTGCCAACTAGATCCATTAGTTTGAAGAGGCTGCAGTACTCCTGAAGCGACTAAAAATAAGGGGTGTGAAAAAATAGACTAAGGATAGCCACAAACCCTCCAACTGTTTATAGAACAACATGATGCTGCACTGCTACTATCATAGCAGGTAAACTACAATGTAGTCTCATATTCCAGTCGCTCATGCACCATGGCATCATCCTTGTACATCAGACGAGGAGGAGTCATGGAACAGTCCATAGCCAAGATGACTTTCCGTATACTGCGGTCAAGAACGTGACGTTCCCAGGCTGGGTATTGATTCCTACAAAGGTCAAGTTTGATAACAGTCTCGTCCAGGCGTGGAGCACGCGATGAAGGAGTGGATGGCACTGGGTGTCGGACCTGAAATACTGGGATACAGCTATCCCGTTCCGAATACTTTCCAGTGTCACGCTCTAAAGTTCCGGTGGCTCCTCGGTTGGAACGGAGTGAGTTGGTTCCACCATCTGAAGGTAGTGTGGAGAACTGAGCTGTTGGGTCCATATCAAGCCCTTGGCAGCTAGCAGAGCGTCCAAAGCGAGCACCATTGGGATGGAAAAAAGCATAGTACATGAGCATAAAAACCAGACCAGTAAGGAAACTGCTGAAAATGACACAGAGTGCTGGGACTGCAAAGGCGTCAGTGGTTTTAGGTGTTCTGTAAAGATACCACAATGCACTGAGAGTGGCATTCTCCACCAGGATCACTAGATAATAGATTGACAGCCGATACCTGCACAAACAAATGAGATAGAATAACAAAAAGTATATTAGGTGGAGGACTTTGTAGTATTAGTGAGATTAAAAACAAAGAAAATACTGTTTAATTTAAAGTCTGAATTTCAAGTGCTGTGCTAAACTAAAGAAAATAGCTGGTAACTGAAGGTGGTTGTCAGGATCTTGGGTTGTGGATTTTTTCAGGATTTGTATTTTGATTACCAGAGCCCCCCTATCTACTATCCAGAGGACCCTTGCAGCCCCCATCCAATAATTTGTAGGTTACTTTGCACTGAATATTATTTTATTATTAATATTACTATCATTATTGTTGTTTTCATTTTTAGGGTTGTTTCTGTATTTATCATCAAAAATAATTTCCCAGAGAACAAAAAAGCAATATGAATAGAAATTATTTTTACAGGCGTCTAAGAAAACTGCAATGGACATTCAACTTAAAATCGATAGATCTATCAGCAGCCAATCAGAGTGGAAAAAAATCTTCCTGTTCTGTGCCATTTTCCAATATGTAAGTTGCTACATTTTAAAAGGTGTAGAACAATAGCACTTTAAACTATTTGCAAAAAACTGTGGTTTGCAACATTAAGCATTGGTAGAATTGCAATTATATTAATCATAACTTGTCTTCTCTTTGTGTGTTTCTGTCAGTTTCTTGTGATGCAGCTCTGTGCTGCCTTCAGGAGAATAGGACATATAATCCATAAAATTTCACCCCCATGGCATTTACTGTGCAAACCAGTGCTTTCAATAGAAAAACAAAAGTTCCAGATCCTTTTAATGCCACACAAATATGAGACACAAACATGAATGATACTTTTCAATAGACCTTTTGATTGATTTATAGATCAATAGTTTAACTGTGCAAAAATTGCAAAGAAAAAAGCTGGTTGCTAATTAAATCCTAAAGAGTAAAATTGAAAGTGCCATGGAGTCACTTAACAGCATCATGACATTAACGCTGACATGAAAAATAATATTGAAGAAATAAACATATATTAAATAAAATCTAATTAAATAAGTGATAGGTTTCTTACTGCTATGATCTTTAAGATATATTTCATTTTAGTACTATATATGATCTCAACAAGTCCATGGCACTTCAACAATATTATGACGTCTTTTTCGAGAAACAGTGTCTGTTTGTTCTTGCCATACAGTCCCCTGTATTAATTGTTGCTCGAAAGGTCTTGCCATACCAGTTTATTCTCCATTTAGTTTAGTTTCTTAGTTCATTCTTGCATTTTGTTCTTCATTCAGCAAAATACTGAAACTTTATTTTTCCAAATACTATTTTGTTTTATTTCTGCTTTGCATTATGATTTGTTAGTTTGGGATCACTAACAACAATTTCAGTACTAAAAAACTAAATCTTAAAAAATTGTCTGTTTTTGTTGACAAATTAATCCTTTTACAATTATGTACCCTTATTGTTCTAAAGAAATGTTTTCACCCCATTCTTAAATTAGGTTAAATGTTTTGGGTCTTAAAACATTTAACCTAATGTTAAATTAGGTTAAATTTAACCTAATTTAACATTAGGTTAAATGTAGAATCTAAATTAAAGCTAACCTTTTCCGTTTACAAATACCTTCCATCTAAAAAAAAAAAAATGTCTTCACAAGGTTAAAATAAGAGTGTGCTCATAAGTGTTTTCACCTTGTACATCCCTCTTTGACGTTGAACCAGGAAAAGATATATATTATTCCCACCACCATATCAAACACAATCTCCTCCCATTTGCTGATGCAGAAGTCTGTCTCACAGTGGACAATCCAGAAAGTCATGATGCACCAGTGCAGGACAATGAAGATGCCAAAGTAGAGTTGAAAAACAGAGGCAAAGAGGGCAAATGTGATGACCCTGGCTGCAATAGTGAAGAAGTGCCAGCAGAACTGGATGATAACTGCAAGGTAGCCAATGGGCTTTTTGTCGTCCCGGGACTCTCGTAAAGCCTTTTGGTAGGAGGCTAAAGCCCATGCAAGAGAGACAAGGGAGGCTGCTGCTGTCATCCCTAGAACAAACAGAAAGAAATACAGAAGGTTAAAGTTTAAAGACCAATGCTTGAACTAAACACAACAGCATTCACACCTATTTCTGAATGTACTAATGGAAAAATCTCCTAACGCAGTAGAAACAGGAAGCAAGCAGAAAAATGTTTCATGGGTCTCAGTCAAGTTGTTCAAATTGTCAAGAAAGTGTTTGAGGACTGCAGTGTAATTTGAAAAGTTTTTTCAAATTGGACTGTATTAAAATGCATTAAAACAACTTCGTCATTAATATGTTCTAATTTTAAACTTGCTCTTGAAAGTTTAAAATGAATTTTGCATATATCAAACAAAAGACACGTTAAAGCAGACCAAACTTCTCTATTAGGTCATTCAGAATGACCACAATTATTTACATTTGCTAAATACCATAATAATGAGAGAAAGAATGTGCCATCTATACATTTATTTATTAATGTCCTAGGTAGACATGGTTCATGTTGGCTGTAGCAGCCCCAGGCAGAAAGACCAAAACTCTTTCTATGGTAAATGACTTTACCCTAAAGCACTTCACACTACAGACCGTAGTGTGAAGTGCCCATCCTGATCTCATAAGAGGCAGGATAAGTGGGGTATTTGCTATGATGCAGGCATGTTATTACTACCAACGACAGTAAAAAGGTCCTGGCTTCGAATCCCGGCCCAGGGTCTTTCTGTATTAAGTTTGCATGTTCTTCCTGTGCAAGTGTGGGTTCTCTCCGGGTACTCCGGCTTCCTCCCACAGTCATGACTGTCAGGCTGAAAATCTCCTTAGCTGTGGGTGTGTGCATGACTGTCCTGCTTGTATCTGTGCTGCCCTGTGATAGACTGGCAACCTGTCCAGGGTAATCCCGCCTTTCGCCCATTGATCTCTAGAGATGGGCACCAGCAGCCCTCACAACCCCTCTTTTATATACAGTGTCACTGGGAAGGAAGTCATTCTGGTTCTCTTAACATTGTAAAAATGACTGATTCCACGTACTGCTTGATCTCCGACAGTAAATACTCTTGGCTTATCTTTCATTTTCTTGGTAATTGTGATGGTAATTATGTATTACCTTCAAAATTTGAGTGACAAACAAGCAATTGTAGGCATAAAATGCAATTTATTTTTAAGTTGTAAGTAAAATGAATTGAAAGAAAGCGCTTTTCACTTCTTGGTTTTGGCCTTTGAGTTGATCCAAAAATCATATTCTGATATTTGAACATAAAGCTTGAGAATCACTGCTGAAAAAAGACTGCACAAGATTAAATTCATACATGAAATTTTAAAAGTATTTGTAAACATGCTAGATTTCTTTATTATTACCTTTTTTGAGAATTGGTGGTATGTAAATCTACTGAATAGAAAGTAGCAGTTACAAGGTGTTGGGGGTTACCTTGAACAGCCTGAAGATTGTGTGTTTGTATGATGATGCACAGCTGCAACACCAGCTGAGGTGCACTCTCCAGAAAGGTGGCCAGTAAATGCAACATGCTCACATCAGCGAACTCATACACCATCTTCCAGTAGTATCGCCAATGTTCTGACTTCGAACTTTGACGACTCCGTATTCCCAGATACATAGTACGGAAATACCTACACAAAACAGGAAAAAAAATTAACAACTTGGTTATAAAATCACCAAGTTTTTTGTGATTTTATAACCAAAATAAAATCACCAGTGTGTGTCCACACACACTGGATCAGTGTGTGTGGACTGACTGACGATGCACAGTCAGTTGTTCTGACTGTGCATCGTCAGAACAACGATGCACAGTAAACCTTCATAAAGACACCTTCTGTACTTGTCCTAATTCCATGACAAGTATGCAGCAAAAAATCACTTCAGTAAAAAGCAATTCAGTATTAGTGTAACTATCACTGTCTGAAGGAAGTCTGTCTTGTGTCTGGATAAATTTGGACAAACTTCTTTCTACTTTTAAATAGCTGGTGTTGTAGCATTTCAAGTACAATGTAAAACTTATTTTTTAATGAAAGGGTACAGACAAGAACCTTTTATAACCAAAGAGTAGTTATGAATGCAGTCTGGTTCACTAAAGGCAATGTGTTAGAATCTGATTCTTGATGTCAGTTTACTGCAAATAAATCCAAAATTAAAGTGTTAGGGAAGAAGGCTCATATTTTTTCAGCATGATACAGTCAAAACAAGATATTTAGATACACTGAATAAAAAGACAGTACCTAAATACACTGTCTGTGTGTTATTGAAGAAAATAATGTCTTCAATGCTGGTCTGTAAGAACTGGCTGGCAATAGGAACACTGTGTGGAAACACGAAAGTTGTGGATAGGAGCTGTGACATGAAATATAAGAGCTTACTTGAGTTGGTTGGAGGTGGAAATGCCAGAGAGAGGTGAGTGGAAGCTGTTCTGTCCTTGTGCATTGACGATGGCAGAGAATTCTTGAGCCAGCAAGGAGAGACAGAGATGCTGAAAACGGCGGATCTGGAAAGCTGTCTACCAGGTGCAGATGAGGTGGTAAGTCTTCCAAAGGTTGAGTTGGGTGTCTTCAGCTCCTCTGGAGACACATCATGTACCTCCATATCCTCTGACAGGTTTTCCTCTAAGACAGTGTTTCCCAACTCTGATCCTCAAGGTACACTGTCCTACATGTTTAGAGATTTCCCTGCTTTAATGTGCCTGATTCTACTGACTGCAGTTCAACAAACGCTTGTTAATCAGTCATCAATTGAAATCAGCTGGACTGAATCAAGGAAATACCTAAAACATGCAGGGCAGTGTGCCTTGAGGACCAGAGATGGGAAACACTGCTCTAAGAGATGGTCCATATCCATGGATGCAGGGTCAGAGATGTTATTTTCAGGGGTAGTGTCTTTTTTCCCATTTCTTTCTTGACTCGTGGCCACTTTCCTTCTTGGAGGTCTTACTTCTTCTCTGTCTTGGAGCTCCGTCTTCAGATTTTCCAGCTCCGTTTTGTAATTAACCTCACAGGTGGAGTACATTTGTTGGAAGGCAGTGAGTTGTTTTTGGAGAGCAGAAACATCTCCTTCATATCTCGTTTTAAGTTCTTGATTAGAAACTTTAGTTGCTCCAGTTCACTTTGGAGATGTTGAATTGTCTCTGCAGGAAAGTGAACTCTTGTTCTACTCTCTGACGCAGATTGTGCCTTTCTGATCTGAGTGTGTTGATGAGATGACGGTCGTACTTTGCTCTTTCCAAATGAACTTCTTTTTCACAGTTCACCTCATACTGATTATGTTCTGCTTTCTGTCTCAGTTCAGAAAAATCTGCTTCATACCTCCAGTTTAGTTCTTGGTATGAAACCTTAATCTGCTCCAGCTCCCTCTGCAGACGTTTCTCTGTTTCCTGCAGGCAGGCGATCTCCTTGGACATTTGTTCTTGGAGATTGTCCTTCTCGGCTCTCAGGTTTTCATTGAGATTTTGCTCATGCCTGATTTTCTCCTCATAGAATAGCTGCATGTCTACCTGCAGGGTCCCCACACCTGCAGCTTCATATTTTGATTGAAGCTCCTCGTAGTGAGTCTTCACTTGGTCCAGCTCTTGTTGAAGGGCGTCATTTTTTTCTTTTTCTGCCAGGATTTGTGACATAAATTCTTCCTTGCTGGCAATGTGAGCTGCCTTCAATTGCTCCAATTCCTGCTGCAGCAGCATTTTCTGCTTGTTTTTTTTATATCACTGTGCACCTGGGAAGTGATAACAGCAGGACTGAGAGACTGAATTGGAAAACTCTTCTGCTGTCGGTAGTTGTCTCTTCATCTCCTTGAGTCTTAACTGTCTTTGTAATTCGGCTTTTGTATTGTCCAGTTCTCTTTGGACGTAGGCTACCTTTTGGTTCTCCTCGAACCATCTTTCTCTCTGAATTTCCAAAAGAGAGCCAAGTCTCTGGAGCTCTCTCTGGAACTCAATGGGAGGCTGATGTTGTCCAGCTCTCCAATCCCACAGCTGGGGTCTCATCCCACCGTTGAAGTACTGTGGCCTTTCATATGACATGTTTGGACAAAGCAATACTTGTTCAAATCAGTCTTGAAAAACAATCTCACCGTTCGACTCTGAAAGCTCTTTGCGTACGTCTGAACTTGTCAGTAGTGCAGCAAGCAATGACAAGAAGGTAGAAGTTTGCTACATATATACAGTGCTGATGACATCACAAGCATGACTCTAGTTGTGACATCACAGAGTTTTCCTTCATCTTTGGAATGATGATGTGTGTGTTTGAGAACTCTACCACACTGACCAACCAACCTCCTCCGCTCCCCCCATATTGAAATTGGGCAGGATGAGGCTTAATGGTGGAGGGTTATACAGTGTTAGGGTGGCTCTGATTGATTCTTTCTGTAGACTTTTGTTCATGGTTGTTTTTTGTTGAGGGATTGTGTCTTAGGTCAGTTGTCCCATCTTTTTCTCTTACTTTTTTAGTTTCAGGTAGTTGGTATGATGCGTATCCATGGCAAAGAGGTATTATTTTTACTACTGGGAGAAGCTAGTCATCATCTCAAAAGCTCAAATAGTGAACTACTATCACCTGTACTACA
>CAEFZY010002048.1:0-39464 GCA_903066815.1 Brachyrhaphis roseni
TCCAGCATTCAGTTTCAATGCTCCAAAAATCTAGAACAAATTTTCAGAAGACTGCAGAACAGCCGAAACACTGAGTTGCTTTAAATCAACTCTGTTCAGAGTTGGTTTTGAAACATCATAAATTAATAAATTGACCAACATATTTTAAATGTATTGATGATTTTAACAGTCGCACTTGACAAAATGCTAAATGTCTGTTTTTAGTTTTCATAAGTAAAAACTAAAAACTGTTGACCACATGATGTGTTTGTGATTTTTAAAAATATTTGCACAATGTAAACTAAAACTGCAATGTTGCTGAAATGTGCTAAACAAATAAACTTCGACTGTCAGGAAAAAGTCAAGACAAATTTCTAATTTTTACAGGTTAGGGTTTTTACCTTGTAAGATTTAATTAACTAGTTAAGGAGTTAATTGTGTTTGAAAGGACTTAAACTGCCATGTTGCTGTTTGCTGGATAGGTTGGCTGTGCGTACCTTGCTGTAGGAGATGGTGTCAAATTGCTCCATTATCTGTCCTGGCAGGTTGATACTTTCTTCCTCAGACGTCAAAGGATGAGACGATACCAAGGCGTCGACTGCAAAGACTTTCTGAACGTCGTCCAACACGATCAAATCTTTCTGAATCAAATGGACATAAAGTCACTTAAGGTAGCAGTTGGATAGAGATAACCGGAGTTAATACAAAGAGCAGTTTTCAAATTAGAATTTCATTAATTAAAGGAAACCAACGTGGATCTGTGTGAAAAAGGAATCGCCTTCTAGATATAATAAATAGAAATGCCTACCTTAGCAACAACAACTGACATCAACATTGCCAGAGGAATTTGGATCATTCTGCTTGGTAGAAATGTTTTTCTTCAGTCAAACTGGAATGTAATTGAGTATAAATGGCGTGTTTAGGGTCATAATACACTATCTGTATTGGATTTAAGTCCAGACTTTGACTAGACCACTCCAAAACTCATTTTTTAATCATTCAGAGGCAGTATTGCTGCTGTACTTTGGATCATTATTCTGCTCCAGCACCAATGGTTGGATGTTCTGCAGAATTTTCTGGTAGAGAGCAGAATAAATGATTCAGTTATAGAAAGTCGTCCAGGCCTTTCAGAAGTAAAACAGCCCAAGACCTATAATACCACCTTCAGCGTGTTTGATTGGTTAGTTTTAACCAATCAAACCAAAAGGTTCACTTTTATCTCTTCAGTCTTAAAAGTATTTTCCCCAAATGTTTTGGTAGATGTGATTTTGCTAGTTTTGGCCTAAGAACTCTCCAATGCAGCCTCTCATTCTTATTGCTAACTCTTGAACTCTGACCTTAATTGAGGCAAGCTTTAGACATTATTCTGGGTTGTTTTGTGACTTCCTGGTTTAATTATCAGTGTCTTTAGACTGATGTCTCCTGGGAAGGCTCAGTAGTGCTTCATGTTTTCTCCAGTTGTGGTTTATAACTCTCACTTTGGTTCACTGGTACACCAAATGGTTTCATATCGCTTTCTACAATGATAATTGCCAATTACTTAGTTTTTCTACCATTTTTGGATTTTGTTTTAGGTAATGTTTTGCTTTTTCAGACATTTTGGCTGTCAGAAAGGTTTTGTGTAAATAAATTTTACAGTTCTGGAGATATATTCTTGTACTTATTTATGCTAACTTTATCTACCTTCAAGGCAAAAATGGAAAAATATTTTCCCATCATTGTATGTCCTGAACCCCTTACTGTCTCCTTACCACATTCCAGTCTGGTTCTGCATAGTCAGCTCCCAGGTAGGATACGTATGAAGCAAAGCCTTCATTTAGCCAAACCTCATTCCACCAGCGCAGTGTCACCAGGTTACCAAACCACTGCAGCACACCAAGAGAAAGATTGTTGGCCCACTAATCCATGAAGTTTTCAGTTTAAATTGGAAAAAAGTTACCATGTGTGCCAGTTCATGAGCAATGATGGTGACTGTGGTTTCTTTATTGCCGTTAGAAGAGATCTCAGGATCATAGAGGAGGTTGGTTTCTCTGTATGTGACCAGGCCCCAGTTCTCCATTGCCCCAAAATAAAAGTCTGGCAAAGCGATTTGGTCTGTGAATCAGAGTTGAAGGATTCAGGACAAGCTTTGGGATTTGTCTGTGTTTAAGGCATGAGTTTTCTGAACACTCACCTGACTTTCTCAGGGGATACGAGATGTTATAGTAGGACTGGAGAAAGTCCAGTATGGGTCCAGTTACATTGAGAGCGTAGTTCCCCTGTCCCTCCTCGATGGCCTTTGTGCGAGCCCAGATTCGAATCTGCAAACACAAAAGCACATTTTCAGTGAACAATCAGGAAAAACTACAAACATAACAGAATTAACACGGTTAAAGCTAAACTAAGCAGCGTGAAGCCAATGATCCATTTGATTCCCTCCTTAAGACAGGACTATATGAGACGACAGAATAAAATGTCAAACTTGAGTGTTTCCTTGGGTTGTGCTCAGGTGAGCGAAGTCAGACACGATGATGGCCAACAGGTAGGTGGACATTTTTTCTGTGGCTTCAAACTTTGTCTGCAGCAACTTTTCTCCGTCAACAGTGATGGTTTCCTGTTCTAAACGGTGGAAGCAGATGAAGTTTAAATTACAAAAGTGGTGCTAATTACATTGTTATGATGTTGCAATTAAAAGTAAAAGAAAAGGTATTATGTAGTAGTTTGCACAAACCAGAGCAAATATACGACGGCATCATTACGATCATAATACTTGAAATGAAAAGTCCGATTTTAACATTTGTGATAGATTGACGGGCCCATCTAGAGGGGACTTCTTGTTGCTTTTATGGGCTGGGCCCCACAGAGCCTTAACAATCAATGCTTTAGACCAAACACTCCACGGGGTTCAGTGTGAACTGGAACACATCACAATCAAGTGTTGAGCAAAGGAAAGTGATGGAGCAGGAGATGGATATGCTTGTTTAGACAGTATCTACAGTAATTGGGAAACAGCTTTGATGATCAAGAAGCTGAGCTACAACTTCTTGGACTAGTTGATCTATATTGCATCTCTATGGTCATGAGGTCTTAGTTACTAGAGACTTAAAAAAGATTCCTCAACAGGATGGAAGGGTCGACATTGGGAGCTGCTCCAAACAGCTGCATCATCAAAACGAGCCGACTGAGTTGGGTCTGAGGTGGATTCTTCCTGAAAACTCTCCGTTGTTTTTCCTTTGACTGTCCCACTGGGGGGGAGATCTTGATGCAGAACTCAGAATAAACAGGGTTTTTTCACTCTGTGGTTTATTAAAGTACTTCACTTATTGTTGCAAAAGCTGACTGACTTTAGCAGCTATAAATTAATTCTCAAGGATCAATAAAAAGGAAGGGCAGATGCTTTCTAGTTTTTTATGGATTGGTCCTGAATCAAATGCTAATTTTTGCTCTCAAGTCCCTGATTCTCACATTTTCTCCTTTTTGTGAGTTTCTGATGTGGATCTCTGACCTAGCTTATAAAGACAGAAAGTTACTTAAAGAAGGACATTTAAGATTTCTCATCAAGGTTGAAAGAGATTGGTTAAATATAGTGTTATACTTGGTTTCCTCCAGACTGGCTTTTGTAAACCAATGCACAATTGTTCTCGTTCTAGTCAAGCCCATGACACAATAATATTTTTGTCCTCTGAGAGCCATTATAGGACTAAAGCTGCAAGTTTGTGCAGGTACAGTCTTTCTTACCCATTTCCATGCCGTTGGACAGGGCGGTCGTTCCTGTTGGGTGGATGAGGGTTATGTGGAAAACTGCTTTCATGGCCGGCTCATCAAAACAAGGAAACGTTTTTCTGGCATTAGTGGGATGCATCTGGGAGGTTGCAACAATCCTGTGAAGCGTTTCAACTGTTTAAAAAAGTCTAACAAAGACACTAAAACAGGGTAGGAAATCTCACTTTGTGAGTCCATCTTCTTTATATTCGCTTCGGTAAAATCCAGCCAGATCATCAGCAAGCTCTCCTGTGAACTGGGCATGCAGCTGATACTTCTGTCCTGGATTTAATTTACTCCTCAACTGGATGACCAGATACTGCGTTTGAAGCTGCAACCTAGTTGACTTGATTTTGGGGACAGATACACCTTCTGGAAAAGACATTTAGAGTGAGAAGAAAGCTGAGAAATATCTTTAAACTAATGATCCGACAGCTGGAAGATTACATTTATTGTTGCAAATCAGCATGTTATGGACAAACTGAATGGAGCTTATCGACAGAAACATGTTTTTCATGAATGTTTTCTGTACCTTCAGAGGTTAGCCTGACGAAATGTTTATCTTCCATCTCTGTATAGTTTAGCTTGTTAGAGTGAATCAGAATCAGATTTGTTGCATTCAGACATTTAAACTGAACTGTGGACCAACCTGAAAAAATGGAGACACGCAAAGTCAACAAGGTTTAAACTGATCCTACCAACACAACAGACAGGACAACATCCATACATTTTTTTGTATTTGATCTTCTGATCACCTGTTGAATCTAATCAAGGAACAATTTGTCAATAAAATTGACAAATTGTCAATTTGTCAATTTGATTAGGGACAATCAAGGGACATTGATTATTTAAGATGGGCTGTGAGTAAGTGAAAACAATCTTGTTTTAAAAGTCTAACTTCTTTCAGTAGCACATACCTACACAAAGCTAGGATGTTTAGTGTCAGGGTCTGCATTTATGAGGTTTCCCCTTTTGACCTTCCTCATTGGACAGGACTTACTCTATCTTCTTTAACTCATCACCATTGTGACCAGGTGACAATTCTCCCTCTGTCTTTACCCAAGTGTCTGACAGATACAACCTTATGCTTGGTGGCATGATCGCAAAATAGATAATTGACTCAAGCTAGCCTGGCACCGGACAGACATCAGGGTCACCCTATGCATGGCAATGGTTGCAATTAGCAACCAATGATGTCAATGATGGGAGGAGTTCTTCCTGTAATCGGTAGGTTGCCGTTTCGAGCTCCCACTCTGTCCATGTCTTTCGTTGGGTCCTTAGGCAAGACAAAATGGTTCACCCACATTGCCTGCTGGTGGTGGTCAGAAGGACTGATGGCCCAACATTGAGTGGCTACAATACCGTAGCTTTCCACCTTCAGTGAATGTGAATTTGTGCTTATATGGGAGTAACTGATCTCATTTGGTGTACAAAAAAGCTCAATATATACCTGATGTAATTTCATTTCATCTTTTGCGTCCACATGATGATTATTAATAACCAAACACCACAGGGAGACCATACCTCTCTCTCATAGCCTGCACATTGCTCTGTCATTGCCTGCAGGGTCTTAAAGTCCTGAAGGAGCACAAGGGAGTCTTGTGATGGCACCCCTCCCAGGATCGCTACACCGATCCATCATCTGGATCGGTGTACTCAAACTCCAGTCCTTTCAGGGCTGACTTCCTGTAACTTTTGGATATCTATCCGAAGAGCTTGACTGCATTAGTGAGGTAGTTTCGTCATTTAATCAAGGGTGTAGAAGAGGCGACAGATCTAAAAGTTGCGAGACTCTGGCCCTTGACGATTGAGACCATTGCTCTAGAGACTCCAGGAGGGCTGAGTATTCTCATTGTTTGTTTACCACATAAAATATATACCTTCTGTCTGGTGCCTTCCTCTCTCTGGGACACTCAAATGTACGAGTGGATCCATGCCCTCTTGGGGAGATGAGCAGATCCAGACTGTGGAGGTGATTCCAACTATGTCTGGTACCGCCCAGCCTCACATAGCAGGTCAGGCTCCTGGCCTTGCAGTAAGGAGGCATTTTATGCTCCAGGAGCCAGATTATGACTCCAGCATGCACAGCCTCCCACCCTCGCCTGGGATTCGGCTCATATTGCAACTTTTACTCACCAGTGAAAATGTAGAGGTTAGAGTTTGGGTCGGGCTTGAGTCGAGGCCACAGAGTGATGTTGTAAAACTCAGAGACTAAATCTCCAGGAAGACGATTCCTGAAGAGAGAAGCATAAAAAATTAAGTAAAACGACATTGAATGTGATGGTAGAGTTGCAACCTAAATGCAGATTAAATTAAAGTTTTTATTTTGTCTTTGTTGGTAAAACTTCTCCAGATTTTGAATGAATTTCTTTGCAGTGTTTGTTGCCATACTCAGACCTTCAGCTCTGCTTCCTGGATGTATTGCTGTTATGATTTGTGCAAAAAGGAAGCATTCTCCTTTTATTATTGTATTTCAGGTGCATTTTTCTGAATCTGCACAAAATCAAATACGAGTCAGCTGACCGGTTTTGTTGATGCCCAGGTAAAGTTTCCTTGAAAGAAGAGAAACTCTCATGTTGCTTTGTGATGTGAATCTGGATATCCAGCACCTCTGTGTCTTTCATCCAAACATCCTGTTGTGTCATAGTGTCATTGATATCGTACCTGTCCCAAGGAGGTACCTGTCCTTTCACCCCTGTGATAGCGATAGTCCACAACGTGACAATGGTTGCCACAGAAACCAGGGCCAAGATGACGCAGACAACACGCAGCCAGCTGACTTTGCATCTTTTCCCCATGGTACTCCGATCTGCTAACGCAGATTAAAGCACAGCTTCAAGCTCAATCCCTGCTTTGCTGCAGACGGCTGAACAAACTCCTGGACTGGTTAGCCGAGTCCATGCAGGAATGAAAAACAGAAGTGCCTGTCAGCAGTTAAGCTCCCCCTCTGCTCCTCCATGAGGAGCTGTCACTCTTGAGGAATGAATGGATTATATATTAGGTCAGGGTAGCTTTGGTGGGAACTATCCATGCTGATAATCACTGATAAACTCGTCAGAAAGTTAGTGTATGACCTCCCTCCAGTCGTAAAACTCTGCATTTCTGCCAAGAGTTCACACACATGTGACGCAGGGATTTTATTGTCTATTTGTGGGAGCAAATTGGTCAAACACTTCAGAAAATAACACATTACTGCCTGGATGAAACGTTTCTACCACCTTTCTGGCTCCCTGGACATTTATTTCTGATTCTTCATTTGTTGTGTTGATGCAAATGGAATTAAGTTTGTCCAGATTGTTTATTTTGGGGTGAAATTGTTTTATGTTTATTATGAATTTTATTCAAAATGCACTTTTAAATGCATTTTTATTTCTTTCAATATCTTGTATTGATCGCTTTGAAATGTCGTGTTATTCTTTTCCACTTATTCTTTTGACCAACTTTTCTGGGAGGATAGAAAACAAATCTATTTTTAATATAAAGCTAACCTCTGAGTCCATAAAGTAGAAAAGTTTGCTGTTTGTGGATTCAGGGAGCGTCTACATGCACACATAACAAACTAACTGTTTATTCTGAAAGCCAGAAAAATAATTAAATATTTTTCTATTTTTAAATAATAGAAAATGATTCATATTAACTTTTACAAAGGAAAAGAAAACTCTTTATTTTATACAATAAAGCAACATATTGAGCTTTTTGCAAAAATATGGAACATGGTGAAAGATTTGAAGCCCACTTCAAAATATAAAACATTACAGATTCCCACTGGTGGCCTCAAGTAATAATACAGAAGAAACGCTAAGACCAGATTTTATTATTGTTTTCATTAAAATTACTTAAGTGGTTTTATGTGTTGCAGTAAAAAGCAAGACAAACAGAGACTTAATTAAATAGTTTATTGTGTTTTTTTTTTTCTTCAAAACAGAGTCGAATTGTTTCTTTAAGATGTTTAAATACGCTCACTTTCAACTTTTTTTAATAGTAGTTTCTTTTCTAAAGAACTGGAAAGGGAGGATTTTTGGTTCAACTTACAAAACATGCTGGCGTGAGGAGGGTTACACACCCAGTTTGATTTCTGTACAAACAATTAAATTATCTGTGGATTCATAAAATGTCCAAAATAATTTACACAAATTGTACTTTACCTCTTCATGATAGAGTACATGGAAGCAATTTGAAACATCTTGATTAAAATCAGAGCAAAGGACAGTAAACACTTGAACTCAGTACATAAATTTATAAATTTAGACACAAGATATCATAAAATACACTAAGATTTATTCCCTGTCTCCATATAGTCAACAACAGGTAAAAGACAACTGCTGGTTCAGGCTGATATGAGGTTTGAAGACAGCTTTCATTACCAAAACAAACCTAATAAATAAAAAAATCTGCTTTTTATAGTATTTCACTTTCTGTTGACTAAAAGTTTATTCCCTTAATTGTTTTAAAACATTTAGAAAAATTTGAAGGAACAAAAACAACTTTTCTCTAATCTCATGTTCACATGCAAGTGTCACATTTGTTTTAGTTTTATATTTATCTAGGCATTTTCCAGTTTTCTTGAAATAAAATGTCTTTTTTCTCTCAATGTGAAAAAAACGGGTTATTTTTTTTATGAAAAAGGCATTTCTAATTAAATAAATAGAAATAAGATTTGATGTTTGTCATGATCTAAACTGGATTCTTGAACCATTCCAGAACACTTTGTTTGTTCTCGCTGATCCATCTGATGTTGGCTTGTGTTCTCTCGATGGACTGGTCCACTGCCAGAGTCCCGGATCCGAAACCCACATCAGCATTATCCTCCTTGAACTGCTTCAGCTGAAACAAAACAGAACATAATTGATTAGGTCTGCTCTATTTATGGCTTATAAACGGTATTTTAAGTTATTTAACAGACCACATATGGACATTTAATCTGCTTTTGGTAAAACAAGCCTGATTTTTGATAAAACATACTTCTGCTACCAGATTTTCTGACAATCAATCTTCAACAACTTCAAAATAAGAGCATGAATATAAACATTTAACTGTTTGAGGAATTCTTAACAGCCAATAACCAAAACTTTGACACCGATGTTGAACTTTATTCAGCTGAATGTTCACAAATCAGGCAAGTAAATTAGAGCGTTAGAATTTAAAGCAGTAAAACCAGCTGACCAAACATCTTGGAGATTTACTTGGGTTGCTAGGTGACGGACAGAACTCTGTCGGGGTTGCTAGGTAACGGGCTGGGCTTCAATGGGGTCGTAAGATGAGAGGCAGCGCCTGCTGATTTGTGTCGTTACACTAGGAAGGTTTTCTTAAACGGGTCATTTTCCAGACACCAAAAAGCATAAATTTACTGCCAAAAACTGGCTGGTGGGGGTTTGTTTTTTAACACTTTGACTGATTTTGGAAGCAGTAGAAACCCAAATGGAAGTACAAAAATGTGCAAGATGAGAATTTTGCATATGTCCTCTTTATATCTTAACTTTCATCACTTTGCAACACCTGAATCCTTTCATCATTCGAGCTAAGGCTCTTTATCTCTAAGAGACAAAGAACACGTTCAATATCCTCAGAAATCCTTGAGATTTTGTCCTGTAAGGAGCACAAACGGCTAATACTCAGTCACTACGAACTAAAACACCTCATCAATCAGCTGATGATACAAATTACAATATGTCCGCAAACATCTTTATCATTTCAAAATGTTCTCTAACCTGCTGAAGCTCAAACTCTGTGGAGAAGCGTTTTGTGACTCCATTGATGAGGTTGGCGAAGGAGAAGGATCCACCACCGTACCTACGAGAAGAAACATCACCAGATATGAGTGGAACAGAAAAACCGAGGCAAAAATCTGTAAGAAAAAATATTCAGACTTCTTTCACATTCCTCCAGCATCAGCTAATCTAATACTCCTCTTATGTACATTATTTGATAAATCTGACGGCAATAAATCTCTCTGTAATTTCACTCTGCCATTAAAGCTCAAGCTTTTATGCTGTAGTTGTACAAATCAAATGAGTCTAAAGGAAATACCAAACTTAACTACAGATGGTTTTATGAGGATCAAAGATCAGCTGAGGATTGACTTGATCAATAAAACCTTTCATTGATGGTAAACAGCCTAATAAAACGCCCATCTCCCTTCATAAAAGCGAAGTTTATGGTTTTTAAGTTGACAGATGTTGCCCAACAGGTCATGTCTGCATGTGACTTTCACATGGCTTCAGTGTCCCACTCACTGAGTGAAGATGTAATTCCAGTTAGCCCGGATGAAGTCCCACGCCAGAGACTGACCGACCACGTTCTGGGCGATGTAGACGATGGTGGAGGTGCCGTCCTGCTTCCGGATCCGGTTTGCATCCAGAGTGTACTCCAGATACCTGAGGAGCAAAACCAGCGTGAGACAGAGAACAGACTTTAAAATACTTCTGTTAGTTTAAAAATCTGCTATTGTTGAATCAAACTTCCAGACCAAGGTTGGCCCAAGACTTTTGGGGCCCTAAGCAGATTTTTATTGGGCCACCATAACAACATGTCCACATGAGATGCTTCATCATTCCTGATCTAACGTGTGAAATATCTCCTGTCATTAGCATCATTTGAACCAACCTGTTGAGCAGCCACGGTTTTGTGGTGCAGGCCAACGCTGCACGCAGTTTATCAGCTTCAATAGCGATGGTGGAGTTCTCAAACTTCTCCCAGGCAAAGTTCCACTCTTCGGCGCCCCCTGCTGCGATGGCGTTACAGTACACGGTGGAGCGCAGGTTGGGGTGGATTCTGGAGAGAGACAACATCACCAGGATGATTAAGGAGCCTTACAAGCACGGCCTTTAAGAGGACTGACTTAGTGTTCTGCCACTTACGGGTTATTGTCTGTTTCCATCCACTCTTTGAACCACGACTGGACCAGATCCTGACATTCCTTCAGACCGGTCTTACAGGCCAGGCTGATGGCGTTCACCTGATTATACCTGCAGGAAGATTACAGAAGACTTGGAGTTTAAACTGAGGACAAACCAGTTGGTGGTGACCATCAGAAATCCATGTTTTATTTACTGGTCCCTAAACACAACTTAAAAAGTTTCAGACTGTCAAATCAGACGATGCTGGTTTGGTGGTAAACCCATAACAAAAAAACCTTAAAGGTGATCTATTATGCCTTCTTGAACAGATTAGGATATGTGTATGGACAAAAAAAACAAAAGATGTTCATTACATTTTTTTGCACAAAATCATTCTCGCTGCTTTTAGAATAAGCTTTTGTACTGCCTCTGTCACTTTAAATCCAAAGAAGCTTCTGCTGGCCACACCCCCACAACTCAATGCTCGGGGTTGCTAGGTAACGGTCCGGCTTCACTGGGGTTGCTAGGTAACAGGGCAGTGCCTGCTGATTTGTAACATTAAATTCTGAAGGTTTTTGAAACAGTTCACTTTCCACACACCAAAAACATTTCCAAAAACCTTCTGGGTGTTTCTTTAAGAGCTTGAGCTGTTTGTAGAAGCAGTAAAGATCTAAGTGGAAGCATAATGTTCCTATTTTATTAATGAAAACTGTCTTCATGCAAGTCACACCCCACTATTTAAGTAGTACTGCATTAACCTTCCCAACGTTTGAATTGTTTTGGACTCAGTTGTTTGAGCCTTTGTGTTCTCAGAATCTGCAACTGTTTAGAAAAAGCAATAAAAGACTGTTTGACCTTTTGGAAATCTAAATTTATCCATAGATCTTTTGAGTTGTCCTGAAAGTTGGTCAATCCAGACTGTCTGGTTAAACAAGTTATATTTGCAAAGCAAGAAGAAACTACCAGCTGCACTTAGACAAAATATGTTGAGTCTGTGTGATTAAATCCACTGGAAAAACACTATATCTTTGAAGTACGACTAACTTAAAAGTAACTTTTCAGCAAGTAATAGAGGCTTGTTTAAGTAAACATTTCCTTAATATTGATGAAGAAGTACTAGTTCCAGATAGGTTAACTTAATGGGAAAAATGTTTTGTTGTAAGTTAATCGATCTGCAAATGGAACTAGTACTTCTTCATCAATATTATTATATTATATTGTTATGTACTCACTGGTCCATGTGACCATCTGGTACGTTGGTCCAGTTACTTGTTAACTCTTTGTAGTGCTGGAACAAAGGGGTGACCTGATTCCTCAGATATTCCTGCAAACATGAGATCCACAGTAATAAAATATTAAACAAAGGTTGGGAAACGTAAAGAGACGTTCACAGTTTAACGTAGGAAAGACGAGCACCTGTATGGCTCCGTAAACCTCGCTGCGATCGAACATCAGGAAGAAGAAGTCCAGATTGTCCAGAGCAGATTCCCACGGCATATATTCCCTCTCGTTCTTCAGGTACAGGGTGGTTTTTAGCGCCTGAACTGTTGGGATGATCTTAGCTCTGGGGAACAACAGGCGGTGGGATTTATATAAACTCGCTCAGATGACAAAAAAGGTCCATTTAGGAAATATTTGTTTCTAAATCTGTGTTTTAACTGTGCGTCTCTGCGACGATGTATTCAAATTCAAAATTTGAATAAAATTTAAATTAAGGTCGTTATAGATAGAAAAAAACAGCAAATTTTCTAATAAACGCTCAAACACTTTGAGATTAATCTCAGAAATTAACTATAAAAAAACTTTAATTTCTGAGTTTGAAAAGTCAAATTACCTGAAAAAACTCATAAATTTTAAAATTAATCTCATTATTTAAAAAAAATAAATAAATTAACATTTCTGAGTTCAAATACTCAAAATTTAACTTGGAAAAACTCTGAAATTTTGAGATTCATGTTAGAAATGCACTAGAAAAAACAAATACTTTCTGAGTTTGAAAAGTAAAAAAAAATGCTATAAAAAAACTCAGAATATTTTAGATTAATCTCAGAAATTTTCTTGATAAAACATGGACATTTCTGGGTTACAAAAGTTGAACATTTTCTACTTTTTGAAATTTTCTGAGCTTGAAAAGTTTAACATTTTAGACTTTTGACTTTTTTGTTTTTTCTAGAAAATTTCTCAAATAAAATTTCTTTTTTTTTCTATCTACAATGGCTCTAATTCACCAGTTTCTGACGACACTATGAGCTTTCATCATATTATTCCTGAATGCAACACAGGCTCGACCCTCATCCCCGTTTCTGTCTGTTAGCTACAGATTTACCTGGCCAGGTTGAAGGCATCGTCCACCAGCTGAGCTCTGTTGATCTTTGGAATGGCCTTAAATACAAACAGCAACATGTCAGGTACAGTTGAGCCACACAGACAGAAAAGCCTTCAGGAAGCTGTTCCTACCTCGTGGTTGTTGCTCAGAGTGTTTAGTAGTTTCCCCCAGTTGTCATCATCATAGTTGACTCTGTAGTATCCAACCACATCAAGGTTGGCCAGCACCCAGTCAGAATCCCCCGTCACCTTCATGTCGTTATTTGTAGCTTCAGGAGAAATTATGTTCTACGTTAGAGCGGGCAATTTGATTTTGTTTCTTTCTTGTGTGTCAGTTTGCTGAATATCTGCAATTTTCTGCCACTTCAAGTGTTAAATATGCAGCTTTGATTTAAAGCGACAATGTCAACGTTTTTTATCACATGAAAGTCTTTTGGGGTCATCTGCACTCTCTTTTTCTTGCCTGACAACTGATAAGTACAGCATCTGAGTCACTCTTTCTTTAAAAATCTGATGTACTAAACCAAGTTTGACAAACTGATTAAAACCAGATTTGGATGCAGCTAAAACTGGTTAGATTAAATAGAAAGCAAAAACTGCTTGTTTATTGGAGCTTTAAATAAAAGCTGGTGCAGTTTTTCCACAAAATTTTAACTTTTCAAATTTTTATTGCAAGAAAATTCTGAGATTTTTTTTCTTGCAAATTTTCCACCTTTAAATCTCAGAAATTTCAGATTTTTTTCTTGGAAATTTGCTCTTTAACTGGCTACTTTGTGAGAACAGAAATTACTGAATCACATGGTCATTTGATATTTTTATACCTGATTTTTCCGTCAGCCACATTTGGTTCTGGTTGCCTCCATTCTTCATCCATCTGATTGGAACGCTCCACTCATAACTGGAGCAGAAACCACTCTGTTAGTACTTTTAGACCCACTTCTTTATGGACAGTAAAATGATTTTGGGGGAAAACAGTTTGTGATAGCATAGGCATTCTTGGAAAAATATCAGAGAGCTGTTTACGTACTTGTAGGGAGATGGAGCGGTAACTTCGGATTCTGGATCCAGGAGGAAGTGCTTCTGGGAAACATTGCCGGAGGCGGTATCTATGGTAACCACAGGGAAGCCCATCTGCAGCACCCAGGTGTTCATGATGTCCTTGACACTTTTAGGAAGCTCGACTCCACCGGCGTCCACAGCCTGTTGAACACCAGAAAACATAAAACTAAGTTCAGTTTGAAAACATTCTGAGACACAAATTAAATAAAGATGTGGATTTTTTTTTTTGACAAATTCTATGAAAAATGTTTTTGGTTTTATTTTATGCTGTCGGTGAAGAAACGTGTTTTTTTTTTTTTTGCTTTCTTTAATTGGTGTGTTTATTTGTGTGTAAGTATTTTGCACACCCAATCAGGGGAAAAAATAAATGGACCACTTATAAAACCACCTTTTCCAGAAATAACTCTCATTACAACATATTGATTCTTCTCTCCCTCAACCAATTTCTGTTGTTTTTCTGTTGAAGATCCGATTTGCACTCATTCTGTCTCACATTTGAATCAACAATAGTTTGGTAGGCGTCATGACTGGACAATATGGCTATTAAAACTTATCACAATATAAGCGTCTCATATCAGTCGAGATAGATAATTATTGATTCGTTTTTTGTTTTAAATATCTGAAATCCTGCCTGACGTTTCTGCCTGTATCCACAGTTTTCACTCCATGCTGTTGTTGATTATCTTTAAGCATTTATGACGCACGTTGGCGAAACCTTAAACTGCTGCTGTGCAAGTTACTCAGCAAGTTGTTGCTAGGCAACCAAAGAGTGGGTTGCTAGGTACCCAAAGAGAGGCAATTAGTTGATTCCACCCACATAGCTTAGCTCGCTGTGAGAGACTGAGAGGCTGAACTCTTACCTCTGCCTACATCTCCCAGAATGCTGTGTGGTTCAGTGAATATTCTATGATATAAATATTCTATTAGATGTGTTATCTATTGATATAGATCACCAGTTGTTTTTCTAATTGAAAAAAACATGAGCTTTAATGTTTAATAGCCTCAATAGAGTTTTAAATGGAGCCCTTGGATTTTATTGTCATTTGTCTGGGGAGTGAACCAGAACTGACAGATGAGTTTTCTTCAGAAAACCATAACCTGAATGTTCAAAGTGCGTGAAGACAACATACCGCCTGCAGATGCGACCAGAGGTCTGTGTAGACGGTGTTGTCAAAGGCGAACTCCCTCAGGTAGCTCTGCAGGACAGGGAGAGACGTTATCATGCTTTAATAAATATATTTTAACAGCAGAAAATCCAAAAACTAATGTTTGATTATATTTTTCAGGAAGTCACCTGGAGTCCTTTGGTGAAGACCGGTTCAGTCAGGAAGTCTGACAGCATCCTGAGGACAGAGGCTCCCTGGAGATGAGAACAATATTCATTTAGATAGATCTTATTTCACACCCTGGCTCAGATATTAGAAATGCAGGAGAGAAAAATGATGTCAAGATGCTACATGCACAGTGAGGCATTTTATCCATCTTTGTTTACAATTTGTACAAGTGAGCTGTAATAACAACCTAAATATTAAGTTATGAGCTAAATATTTAGCTAACAAACTAAATCTTTAATTTACAAGTCAAACTGAAAATGTAGTTGCAAATTAAATATTAAGTTTCATATATATAGTTTAGCTCGCATGCAAAATATTTAGTACGTGAAATATTTAGCTTGTAAACTAAATATTTAGGTCTGAGTTAAATATTTATTTTCCAAACTAAATATTTATTTTCTAAACTAAATATTTAATTTAGATGTAAATATTTAGTCTGCAAACTAAATATTTAGTTTATAGTTAATTACTTAGGTTGCTAACTAAATATTTAGCACACAAGCTGAACTAGATATTAAACTTAATATTTAGTTCTCACACTAAACTTTTAGGTTGCTAACTAGATATTTGGCTCGTAATTAAATATTTAGGTTGCTAGATAAATATTTAACTCATAACTAATTAATTTGTTAGCTAAATACTTAGGTCCAAGCTAAATGTTTAGCTCATTTTCTTGCTAAAAAGCTGAGGTGGGCTACTAAATATTTTGTTTGTGAATGAAATATTTAGTTTGGAATGCTGACGTTTATAAATGTGAAAAATGAACGCCCACTTTTTTCTCTATGGAAGGCTAAATAAACCAAAAGTATAGCTGTTCATTTTATTCGGTGTAACTTTACAAATGGCATCCCATATGCTTCCTGACCTTGCTGTATGAGATGGCATCGAAGACCTCGCTGATCTGAGCAGGTTTCTGGATGTCGTCCTCAAGAGAGGACAGCGGATGAGACGACGCCAGAGCGTCAACTGCAAACACTCTGTGGACATCATTGAGGACTATCAGGTCTTTCTGCAAGAAACAAGAGGAAGGTGACGCCATTAAAAGTGTCATCGAACATCTGAAACGATTATTAGCATCAAACGTAGAGAAAATTCGTACCACGTTCCAGTCGGGTTCGGCTTTGTCCGCTCCCAGGTACTCAACGTATGAAGCAAAGCCTTCGTTCAGCCACAAGTCGTTCCACCAGCGCAGAGTGACCAGGTTACCGAACCACTGCAGGGTCAACAGAGACAAGATGAGAAAATTACATCTATGAAAACTAAAATAAATAATGACTGAGCAGTTTGGGTCCACAGAGCCCCATATAGGACATGGGAGAAATTTGCTCTTTTGCGTTACCTCACCAAAGTACGGTGGAGCCATATTGAGAAAAAAATTCAATAAAATGATGAGAATGAAATTATATTACGAGAATAAAGTTATATTATGAGAATAAAGTAATAATAAAGTCATAACATTGTGACTTTATTCTCGTAATAGAAAGGTAAAGATTATAATGTTATAATATCAGGTGTTATGGCTGTTGATGACTGTTGGTATTTTTGTGCCATATTATTTTAAATATGTAAAGTAACTTCAGCTGAATTTATAGTAAACAGCCAACAACAGGAATAGATTTACCTAATATTTGTGTAACTATAAAAATAATAGAAGTTGTTTTTCCATTTTTCTTTGCGCATTTAGTTTGTCCAAAGAAAATAAATCCTTCTTGTCCACTAGAGGGCTCCGTAGAGCCGTACTTACATCCTGTTCTCAGAAGTCTGGTTTGTAATAAGAGAAGCTTTGGTGTATTTTGCCTCCAGATTTTATTTTTATTTTATTTTCCTCATAACTCATAACAGTCTGTGAATGTCTCTGCATCTTAGCATTTATCTGAGCTCACCATGTGGGCCAGTTCGTGAGCGATGATGGTGGCTATCCTCTCCTTGTTGGAGTTGGAGGAGAAGGCCTCGTCATACAGCAGCGCCGTCTCTCTGTACGTGATCAGACCCCAGTTCTCCATGGCTCCCGCGTTAAAATCAGGGATGGCGATCTGATCTGCAGGACAGAGGAGATTTTAAAGAGTCAGGCAAGTTTCCAATGGACATAACCTGCAAATCCTCACATTTCTGTTTTTGATAAAAGTGGTAAACACTGGACAGGTCACCATATATGTTTACATTTTAAAGATTTAATCAATATGGCAACATAACAGCTGATGCATATCATTAATTAAATGGTTATTGAAGTATCTCATAGGTCCTGTAACAACATAAAATATTTTTATCTGTCAAACTCACATTGTGTTTTGCAAACACTCAAAATAAGCTTTTGTGGGTTTGCATTTTAATAATATTGACATATTTCATAAAATAGTTGTCTATTTACATTGACATTTATTTATCTATTTGTACATTTAATCGATGATTTAATGACGTGCTAGTTTATTCATTTAATTTTGACTCTTTTGGCCTTCCGTAAATTCTTCACTGAACCTGAAAGAGCAGAAAGAAGAAGCAGCTGTTTCTGTGTGAGCTGGATCGCTCAGGTCGAAGCCACGACTGTTTCTATTTTTAGATCCGGCCTTGTCAGGTGAAAGGTCAGTAAAGCTTTGTTCTTTTCAGATGTGATGACTGCCATAAAGTGTATTTACTGGACGAACGGCTGTAAAGGATCAGACTTTATCTGCTCAACCTTGATGTTGTTATTATATCTTCACAGAACGCATCATAAAAACTCCCAGCCAACAAATAAAAGCACTGCTCTAACTCCCAGCCTGACACTGAAACAGTGAGAGCAGATGATGAAGATAATTTTTATTAAAATTAATCTCAGAAAAGCTGATGAAGCGGCTTCACTGTCTTCATTGAGTCACCCATAAAGGTAAATCATTCAGAGAGTCGACTGTAAAAACGCTATAAACCCTCAGAACCGATGATGACTGAAAAACAAGTTATGCTCTTTATGACGCCTCATAAACCAGCAGAAATACAGGCATGATTTTCAGCTGTTTCAGACATTTAACTCTTCATGTATGTTTTCATGTTATTTTGAAAACAAATAATCCTTCACTGAGACAGAACAGCAGTGCACTGTCAGCGAGGAGGCTAAAGCACAGCATGCCGGAGTTTCTCTCCTGGTATCCATCCATCCATCCATTTTCTTCCGCTTATCCGGGGTCGGGTCGCGGGGGTAGCAGCTTCAGGAGGCCCAGACTTCCCTCTCCCCAGCCACTTCTTCCAGCTCCTCCGGGGGAATCCCAAGCCGTTCCCAGGCCAGCCGGGAGACATAGTCCCTCCAGCGTGTCCTGGGTCTTCCCCGGGGCCTCCTACTGGTGGGTCGTGCCCAGAACACCTCACCAGGGAGGCGTCCAGGAGGCATCCTGACCAGATGCCCGAGCCTCAACTGGTAAAGTCTCATTAAAGCAGCGGTGGGCAAAGTGTGGGGCGGGGGCCACTTGTAGCAACTGAATATGTTAATCTGGCCATCACCTTCCTAAGAGATTCAAGTAAATTGTTCTGGATGGATGGATTATTTATGGATGATGGATGGATGATTATAGATGATGGAGGTTTTATGGATGATGAATGATGAATACCTAAATGGATAGATGGATGATACCTAAATGGATAGATGGATATCTAAATGTATGTATGTATGGATGGATGTGTCATAGAGCCAGTGTCAGAGTGTTGAACTGACCCGATTTGGGCAGTGGGTACGTGGAGTTGTAATACTCCTCAAAGAACTTCAGGATGGGTCCGGTGATGTTGAGGGCGTAGTCTCCTTGGCCAGCATCGATGGCGGGTTTCCGAGCAAAGATCCGGATCTGAAACGGACACAAAAATACAATTCTAACCCATAAATCCACTAATTATAGACCTGATGTCAGATCCGAACGCGGAAAGTGTTAGTGTTACAGTGATTCACATAAAAGTCCAAACAAATTCAATAAGGTTAAAGAAACTAGAGGTAGTGAAGTACCTGAACCCCGTCAATAGTGCTGTGGATGTAGGTGTAGTCGCTGACGATAAAGGCCAGCAGATAGGTGGACATCTTCTCAGTCTGCTCAAAGACCGTCTGCAGCACCTCTTGACCATCCATGGTGATGGATGTGGTTTCTGTACGAAAACAAAAATCAAATCTACATTTTATTTATGATAATATGTGAAGAGGATCCATCAACTTTGAGAAACAATTCCTGGTTTCCACATTTTAACGAGACCCAACAGACTTTCAATAATTTCCTATTCTCTTTGTTTTATCCTGTAGTGTACTGGATAGTAGACCAGAGGTTCCTTGTTTAAAGTTGTCCAGCGGTCAGAGATATGAAACTGACCTTTATCAGCGCCGTTGGACAGAGCCACAGTTCCCTTTTCATGGATCAGAGTGATGTTGAAGTAAGCTTTCAGCGCCGGCTCGTCGAAGCAGGGGAACGACTTCCTGGCATCGGTCGGCTGCATCTGGGTGGTCGCAATGACCCTGGAGGGAACAGAGCAGCTGGGGTCAGACATCCAACCAACCAACTAAACCAATCAACCAGACATCCAACCAACCTAACCAACCATCCAACTATCCAACTAAACTAACCAATCAACCATACATCCAACCAACCCAACCATCCATCCAACCAACCAACCATCCAACCATCCATCCAACCAACTACCCAATTAAACTAACCAACCAACCAACCAACCATACATCCAACCAACCAACCAACCAACCAACCAACCAACCAACTATCCAATTAAAATAACCACCCAACTATCCAACCCTCCAACCAAGAAAGCCCTTCCTCTTTCTCTCCCTCCTTCTCTCCTTTGCTGTGAGCAACATTCAAATTCCCAACAAGAGGTTTTAAAGATGGCTGTTTATGGATCATGTTGCCGTGGTTACATCCATCCATTAAACCCTTTTACATAAGAGAAGGGCAAAGTTCTCTGGGTTCCAGTGATAATGGATAAAAAGTCCATTAAGATGACAGACAAAACCTAGAACTAAATTCATATTGTAACCTTGACACCTCTATTTATTTATTTGCTTGTGTACCTTTCGAATTAATTTTGTATTATTATTGTGTACTTTTATTACTTTAGTCTGTATTTTCGTTATGTCTACTGTTGTCCCTTTCACTGCAATTATTGTGATTTATATGGATGTTGTTAATGAATACAGGTTTCTCTTAATGGGGCTAATGTCTATTTGAAGGAAATGTATTTCTGTTTGCCTTTTTCCTCCATCAATAATCCCTGGATAAATTTGAAGATCAGTGATTCATAGCGAATCATTTGTTCTGTGAAAATTAAGCTAAAATTTCTCCTCTGAAGGATCAACACAGCTTTCAGCTGAGTCTTGAATAAATCATTTTGATAAATAATTAATAATTAGAAAACAACACAGATGCGCAGAACATCTAATAGCAGCATTTCAGCTCAGGGTGGAGGAGGACAACGTTTTATTGAAACACAAACAGAGAATATTCTTACTTCTTGACTCCATCCTCTGTGTACTCGCTCCTGTAGAAACCTCCCAGATCGTCGGCCAGCTCTCCAGTGAACTCAGTGTCGAGGCGGTACGTCTGTCCTTTCACCAGTTTACCGTCCAGCTCCAGAACCAGGAACTGAGTCTCCGTCTTCAGCCAGGAGTTCTTGATGGATGGTGCGCTGCCACTGCTGACGGCTGAGAGCGTTGCATTCTTCTTATTTGAATCCAGTGTGTAGTTCAGCTTGTTAGAGTGGATAAGAATGAGATCCGTCTCTTCCACGCACTCAAACTCCACAAATGAGTTTCCTGAAACACAAGAAAGCCATCAGAAATGTTTCAGTTCAACTTCTGACTGCATGAAGACAAATTTAGCACCTCATCCAAACATCTTTCAGTTGCAGATTTTTGCACGTTTCCCACTGTGTTGAGTTGAAACCAGAACTAAAATGTGCTTCTGGACCCAATAATCAAACTAGTCCTGATCATTCAGTTTTCCAGAACTTAAGTGGGAAATTCAGGAAACTTTTTCCATTTGATTTGACTGGACTAATATCAAATAAATTGTTTTTAAACTAATCTCAGATTATCAGACGATCTTTGACCATTTCTGAGTTTGAAACCTCCAGAGATTTGTTAGAAAAATTCTGAAACTTTCAGAAAGGCGAGCTTCAGTTTTGAGATGACTCTATTGATACCAATTAAATTAACTAAATTATATTCCTTCATTAGCCATGGCAATTTAACTTTGTGTTTTCCCACATGCGTTAGCCTTTCTAGGCTGTTTTACATCAATAAAAGTGAAAAAAAATTTCTAAGAATGTTATATTTAAGTATAAATGTAATTATTCCTCTTAAAAATCTTGTAAAATTCTAAACTGTGTTGAGGTAAATTATAAATGTTTCTCAATCTGTTTTGTTTTGTAATTTAACTGAAAAGCAGTGCAGATGTTGCACATGTTTTTTCCACTTTCCTACAAGATGTTTGTAGGTCTGAAACATTCAGTCTGTATCCATTTTAGTTGTTCTACAAGGTTTGGTTGGATTTTTTAAAACGACGCTGGGCTCAGTCCTTGTGGCTGAAGAAAGACAGATTTAGACCTTAGCTGTGATCTAGACTGAAGGTTTCCACCGTCCAGCTTTACCTGTGAAGATGTAAAGCCCAGTCGTCGGATCTGGTTTCAGTCGGGGCCACAGAGTCACGCTGTAGTGATGCGGCACCAGGGTTTTTGGCAGCCGATATTTGTCCCATGGTTCGTTGGAAGGGGAAGGTGTTGTAGGTGTTGTAGTGGGTTTAGACGTCGTTCCTCCTTCCTGAGTTGGTGACGCCTCGTTGTTTTTGGATTTTTCCTGAGAGTAAACGACAGACAGAGCGATGATGGTGGACAGGGCAGCCACTCCTATTATGATGCCTGCGATTGCAAGAGATTTACTGATGAAGAAGCCTTTCGCCATGGTGTCAGTCTGCCTGCACTGAGACTCTATAAGAAGTGATGCCTGTTGAACCTTTATTTGTAACCATTAAGCATCTGCCCCTCCCATTCACAGCAACAGGTGACATATTAACAGAGACTGGAACACCTACCTGAGTGGCGACTCCCTGAAATGAGAAACTTTAGAAACCCCAAATTTAAATTGAATTAATTCTCATTAAACATTCTTGCCATTTAATTGAATTATGATAAACTACAGATAATATCTTCTTTTCAGATTTTGCTTCCTCTTCTTGGACAGTTGCAGAAATATATATTTTAGGCTGTTCTTGCTGATTTTTAGAAGGAATAAATGTTTCAACTGAGGATTTTTAAATGTATTTATTTATTAATGTTCCGCAATCTCTGTGTGCTGCTGCCAGTCTTAACCAGGATTCTCTTGCAAAATAGATTTTTAATCTCAGTGGGGTTTTCCCTGGAGAAGTAAAGGTTAAATAAATATAAATAAATCAATGATCTAAATCCACAGTGGCTGTTGATAAGTGGTTCATGATTGCATCAGGACTCACTGGTGTTATCTACATTACAGCACCAAATTTCAGAACCGCAGTAGAAAAACACACACAAAAACAGCTAGCTTGATAAAACAGTGAGAAATACCGTTTCAGGAGTCAAAGACCAAAAATCAAAACCAAGGTAAGCTAATCTAAACAAAATGCTGCTAGGTTAAAGACATCTAAAGCAAGCTAAGTAAAGTATATTACTCTAAACTAAAGTGTATAGAGTAAGGTAAGCTAATATACACAAAATGTTGCTAATTTAAATTAAGCTAAAATAAATAAGTAAGCTAAGCTAAAGTGAGGTTTGTTGTCCTAAACTAAGCTAAGCTAAATGAAATGCAAGTGTGATATTCTAAACTAACATGAACTATGCCAAACTAAGAGGAATTTAACTATACTAAACAAAAGTAAGCTAAGCTAAAACTGCACAAAATGCAGCTAGAATGGGAAAACCTGCACAAGCTAAGCTAAGCTAGCTTGTTTAGCAGAACTAAACTAAACTCAGCCAAGATTAATTAAAGTAAAATGAAAAATTATATTCTAAACTAAGGTAAGCCAGGCTTCCCTTACAAAATATAGTTGAAATATTCAAAATGAAACTAGGCTAAAGTCGTTTAAACTAAGCTAATGTGAAAGAAGTAGTACTAAAATTAGCTGGTAAACTGAAACAAAGCTAAGATAAGCAAAGCTAAATTAAACCCAGCCGAGATGACTGAAGCTAAAATGATGTAATCAATACAAAACGTGTTAATTTACGGTAAACTTAACTAAACTATCAACAACATGTTACTGAGCTAATGAAAAGAAAACATGGCTTGGAGGCTAACAGAATTTGTTTCTGGAAATTGTTTTTGATAGAAACTCATTCTGGGTTTTGTATTTTCATAAAACAATAAAAGCAACAATAAGAGATAATCAGTAGAAGAAATCTACTTTTCACTTTGAGTTTACAGCATCAGTATTTCAAAAGAAGTGAATGTGAAACGGAGGACGTGAAACACAGTTTTAAACTTTCCTGTTTCTTAATGAGTTTCCACATTTCCACCAGTTTGTATAACCAGATTTTATATCATGGGTTGGACTTTAACAGGTGGGAAATTTTCCAACATCCTTTTATTTTATGGATATCATTTTATGGTTTTGACCAGTAAAGCAGAGTCACAATGAGCAGGTAGAAGAAAGGTTATGAAACATCAGATTCAGCTTCAGTCCTTAATCCTTTTACTTAAGATCCGTATGTCCAGTCATCATATGGCCAATAATGACTGAAGAAGAACCAGGATGTAATGGGAATTATCTCCCTTCAAGGGTTTAGTTTAATTATTTATGTTCCTGCATGTTACAAACCAATTAAATTACTGTGCAATAATGAAACAGTAGGGTTCAGAAATTTCTTCTTCACAAATTTGACATAATCAATAATATTTACAACTGAATGAACATAATAAAAAGCAGTTTTGAAATCATTTTTATTTAATAAGGGGAAAGGTATGCAAACCAAATAGTAAACATCTTTCTGAATTTTTGGCTTCATGTTTTAATTTTAGTTACTAAACACACGCCAGATTAGTTCCAGATTTTTAGAATCAAGAAATTGCATGAATAAAGAATGTTTGAAATATTAATTAGGCAAATTAATCCAAATTTACTCAACAGAGGCAGGGAAAGAAAGTCCACAAATATAAAATATAAATTTTATTTAGTTTTCCTGTTTGGAAAGGAAGAAACCTCAATGATAACTGGGTTTTTCACCCAGCTTGACCATTTGTTGCAGTTTAATTCTGTTCTGTTTATCATTCTCAGTGATAACAGTGAAAGGTCATGACATTTAGTTGCTTAGTAAAAAATATTTAATTTGATCTAAACATTAATTTAAGTTTGTAATTTATTCAGTTGAATTCTTGTTTTCTACAACATTTCAAGATCTTTGTTTTTTGTGCTTGAAGAGAACAAAGACAGAAAACACTAAGAAAATCAGGGGACCAAACAAACAACCTTGAGGTACTCCAGTGCTTGTTTTACTAAACCTTTGATGAACTGGATCATCAAATCAACATCCATAATTCAGTAGTTTTGACTTCTTGCTATTAACTTTGAGTTCTGCTGCTTGATTTTTCCTTACATAACAACATACAATCATATCACTAGTAAACATCAGGTTACCTTAAATTGGACAAACTTTGGGAATAACAAGCTAAAGCCGAACACACAAGCTTGAGGTACACCAAGCCTTATATTAGCATTTAAGAAAATGAAGGACTGTGCAAATATATTTCGATCCTTACAACCACTTTATGGTGACATCAACTTAAAAAAGATGTTGTAAACTATATTCTTTTGCAAATATATTGCTGCAAAATATCTGCTTTTAGAAGTTTGTGAAATATAGTTAGTCAGATTGTTCCTGATATTTTTGTGACAGGAAAAATATAGAAAAATTAATAACCTGGACTGAACAACCTGGACGTGACACTAAGGACATCTTGTTAAAACCAAAGATAATAACAAACACAATGTCCCCTAAACTTAACTACAACAAATATTTTATCACACTTCCCTATATATATTCCAGTTTTAACAAATTTTCCACCTATTTTATAACTGGTCTCTGCTTTATTCCTGCAAAAATACCTTTAATGTCATCAATACGACGCTCTCCTTAACATTCCTGCCTGGATAATAACTAACTTTAGAGTTTGCTCTAAAGTCAGAGCAAACTAAATATTTGCTCTGACAAACATTTCTCACGTGAAGTTGTGAGAAATGTTCTCATGTGAAGTTTTTCTCAAGTCACATGAGAAAAACTTCTTTCAGACGGGAAAATTATGAGGTCATATAAAGCACAACATGTTCGATTTCCATGTATTTATTGGAATCCAGGGTTGAATATTTTTCAGTTGATGACGATAAATGTGAGCGAGTCTGAATGCAGAGGTTTCACAAGCGACCGTTTATGTGATTATGTTGCTGCTTGTATCTTGCTTTATCTCTCTTGAACGTTTTTATGACTCACTACCAACCCAAGCCAAAGATGAAAGAGCTGAGATTGCGTATAGACTTAAGTTCAGATTATTAGATAAATAAGTGTTTGTCATCTGAAGGAAAATAAAGCACAAAATTCAAATTTGCAACATGAAAAGTGTCAGTTTTAGCTGTAATAACAGGATTTATTTAGCTTTTTTTAGCTCAATATTTTAAAAGTAAATATACCAAAATATGCTTCAGCTTGGTGACACTCCAAAAGGTAGCAAGAAGCAACAACCTGATACAAACAAAATACCATTTTGTTTGTATTGTGGCGTATACAATGGATATATATTTTACACCCAAATGTATACTCTTATTGTGAAGGGGAGAAGACACCAACGGTTGTACTACATTCTAGTTTTGGTTTGGATTGAGAATAAAACAAGACTCAAATTATATTTTTGTCTTTTTCTGCTGACTTCTACATTGGTGACCCCGACGTGATGCGAACACGCAACCTTCCTACCCTACGCCACAGTTTGTTAACGCTTGCAGGATATCAGCTGTATTTTTGTATTCTCGGGCAAATGAGCATACCTGCAAGGTGTTCCAGAAACTTTTTGGTACTTGCAGGACACCAACTCCGTTGTTTCAGCGTAGAATACCTGTGGTGTATTTTTAGATGATCCACATACATAAAAAAATGAGTAATTTTTTGTAACAGGCTTTTATTGTAACAGAATTATAGATGTAAAGTTTGTCAAAATGTGTTTATTTATTCTTCAAATTCATTTTGTCTAGTCAATAAGTTGTTTCTCCAGACATTTATTTGTGTATTAAGTTTTATTGACAGTTGGTGGTTACCGTAGCAACCAGTAACTGACAGTTTGCCCCCCTTCTTCTGTATTAGGATCAACTGTGTTTTCTTTGCAAGTCTATATTTTAGTATATATTTTAGACAAATTTAATCATATGCAGTGTTTCATGAGTAATTTTTGCCATGTTTGGTATATGTTTTTAACTATTATTATTAATGTTGTGTTTTTTCATGTTTACTTTTACAACTGTTTACTGCTGTCAGCTGCTAATCAGGAGTTTGTTTAGGGTTATTTATTGTATTTATTTTAAGTATAGGGGCAGAAGCTGCTGGACTGATGTTAACCACCGACTTGATTTCCTCTTTTGTTAGAATAAATACAGGGAACCTGAGTGTGTCTGTTGTGAAGTCAACTTACTGGAACTGAGACAAACAGAAGGGTTACGCAATCAATCAATCAATCAATTAAGTTTATTTGTATAGCACATTTCAGCAACAAGGCAGTTCAAAGTGCTTTACATCATAAAAACAAAAATTATAAAGTCATGAAGGACAAAGTCAACAATTGAAATGACTTGCAGGATACCAACAGGGCACATTCATACGTAAACTGTTACAATATCATAAGTATACTTTATACTGGGTGTAGGCTGAAAGTTGGTAAGTTTAATTTATTATCTTTATGTCTGTATTTGACCCTTAGTTTTCATTCACAAACCGTATTTAGACACTTCCAGCCAGAAGTTTATGACTTCTGAGTTTCGCAGTGTTTTAACGTCACACCATCCTGATAAGCATACACAGTCCTCTTTACTCCAAGAGGAGTCAATAAAGATAAAATAGTGATAGTGAATTGGATAAGAAGGGCATGAACCCAGAACAAACCCCCAAACTCACCTCAGTTTCATTTCTCAACTGTTTGAATGCATTGATCTAATTCTGCAGAAACCACCACACCCATAAGTATGGACAGAAATTTATTATAGGGTGTACTTTCATCTCAACAACATAAATGAAAAAAAAAAAGCAAAATGTTTTATCTTATACGTCACATAAATCTGACAAAGAATTCTGAGTTAAAATTTTAGATATCCGTTAATGTATTTATTTATTTTAATTTCTTTGGCTTACCCTTTAAACATCAAAAATACTATATTTCAATTTGACTTCTGCTTATTTATTTATTTATTTATCTATCTGTAGTCTCTTCTCTTTATCCACTTCTCTCTGTAATTCCTAGACATTTACCACTTTATGTTGTATTGTTTTCCACCAACTAAATATCATTTTCTCGCAGGCCTCTGAGTTTTTTTCATTTATTGGCTCTCTGATGAATATTTAAAAAAAAAAAAAGATTAGGAGCATTTTGACGAAAGATATTAATGAAAATGATCAAAAAGAGCCGGAAAAGTATATTTTAACAGCCAAATTCTTGCTAGAGGTGATTGTAGATATCCATTAAAGATTATTTTAGGTTTTGTATAAAACACCAGAGGCCGAGACCTAAAACAACCCCTGTTTTTATAGTTTTCAACGTTATGGCGTCCAGATAACCGGTGTTATAAATAAGTAAAGCGGTGAAATTTCCGACGCTCACGAACGCAACACGCTGTTTTTCTTTTGTCGCCATAGCAACAGAACACAGGGAAACGCAGGGAAACTCAGCGGCCCAGAATTTAACGGAAGGTGAAATTTGATAACAACATTTGTGTTTTTATCGGCAGCAACACGCGGTTAGGCTGACATGCCACTGCACGTGACCGACTACACGTGGACCCAGACGGACTCCACGGTCCATATCAGCGTGCCTTTAAAGGGAGCGACGGCTGCTGGAGTGGACGTCGTGTCAACGGAGGAGTATCTAAAGGTGAAGGGTCAGGGGGTCATACTACTACAACTACAACTACTAGAACTATTACTACTGCAGTAGTAATAATAAATAAATAAATAATAGTAATAATATGGTTTATTGACATATTTTTGGATTGGTAATAACAGAGATTTAATGTAAACAAACAGGGATTGTTATCGTGGAGACCAAAATGTGTATGGAGAAGAGTTACCAAAAGAAAACTATTGCAACATAAGCTATGTATATATTTACAATAATATTAATAACGATAAGCACAGTTTTTTGGTGTATATAAATTGAATTTAGTTTATTGATATTACGGAGCCCCCTAGGGGACATGGAGAATTTTTTACTTGATTAATTGTATTTGAGCTATACTTGAATATCTCAAGTATGATACACTACTCACTGTGAGTAACTTCACTGAATGAAGAACAAGCTTGTTTTGACCAAAAATTCACCAGAAGCTGCAGTTTTTGTCAACATTTCAGAAGTTTCATATTGAAAGAAATTGATGTGGAAAATTCTTCTTTTCCTGATTTTGTAATTTTGATGTTTCCTGTTTTGTAGCTGTAAATACAGATTCATCCATCTGGCTCCTTGTTCTCATCCTCCTCAGGTCAATTTTCCTCCCTTCCTGTTTGAGGCCTTCCTGTTCGAACCCGTCGATGATGACCGAAGCTCGGCGAAAGTCGGAAACGGCGTCGCTGTTTTCACTTTACCAAAAAAGACTCGCAAAGTCTGGGAGCATCTGATGATAACCACAGGTCAGACGTTTCCAAATTATTCCTAAACTGGAATAAAAGATCTGAATTGAATGTGTTTAATTCACCAGCAGAGGTGTAAATGCTGTGTAATAAATAACGTTTATCATGTGTTTTAGATGATAAAGAAAGAAAGAAAGAGATCAGAGAGAGAGCTTTACTGACACAGGAGCAGAAACTTTCTGCAGAGTTGAAACAAAAAGCTGAGAAACGGCAAGCAGAGAAGAAATATGCTCTGGAGACGATGATGAAGGTAGAAAAAAAACAAACACATTTAGGGCATCAAAAACATCAGGAGTCGTGTTGATTTACTGGAAACCTGCACTTTAAAAGAGAATGCAGCTCAAACTAAAAAAACAAAAAGACTTAACTGGACACAAGTAATTTAATTTAATTTATCAAATGTACTTTATATACATTTGTTTACCTTGATAACTTAATAAACTTAATAAATTAACTTGGATAAGCTTGATTTGATTTACTGTGAAGAATAATTTTTTTAAGTTGGAGCTGCGTTCTCTTTTTTACAGTGTAATGTTTAGTGACTTAAAATAACTTTAAATCAGCTGGAGAAGGAGGAAAGAGACAGAATCCAGCAGATGAAGGACGTAGAGCGAGAGAAAACGACGGTGGAGCTGGCAGCATGGCAGCTGAGGCAGAAACAGGAAGCAGAGAAAGCCAAACAGAACCAGAACCATCAGATCCAACAGAACCCAGACACTAAGACACCTGGAAACAGACAAACAGATATCAGGAAGAACACACAAGGTGAGACCCTTCCTGCTGATCAAACGCCTCCTCCTGATCCATAAAGTCAGATTCAATGAAAATCTTCCTGCTTGTAGTTCACAGCGATGCAGAGAAGAAGAAGAAGAAGATCCAAGCCCAGCTGCCTCCTCCCAGAACCTGCGGAAACATTCCAGTTACATTCACTCCTCGAGTTTTCCCGACAGCGCTCCGAGAGTCACGGGTTCCCGAAGAGGAAGAGGTGAGTCTGTGATGCTCGACATTTCACTGGAAAACTGTTGGAATCCAAACATTCCTGCTACATTTTCAACAAAATGTTGTTAGTTTCCCACTTTGTGATGTTCCCACTTGTTCTCCCAACACTTAAAACAGGCCAGCAGTGAAATGTCTTTCACTGGAAAAACAACATATTACCAAGTATTTTTGGATTAGTTTCTAATGCAAATATCTTAGTACACTTGAAGTAAGACAAAACTAACTTACAAGTAACTTTTCAGCAAGATATAGAGGCTTGTTTTAAGTCAATAATTTTTTAATATTGAAAAAAAAAAAAAAAGCTTTTCTCAATCTGTCTCATCTTTTAGGAACTTTAACCTTTTGTGATTGTCTGGAACAAAAAGGTAATTAGGTTTTGCTTCTAAACAGTGGCTGAAGAAGCAGGCTGAGGCGAGGCGAGCGATGAGTGCGGAGCTGGAGGAGCTGGAGGACCTGACGGAGGAGGAGAGGAACCCCGACTGGCTGAAGCAGAAGGGCGAGTGAGTAGAAGCCTTACAAATGAGCCCAAACTTTGTCAATTTTCCGCTAACATTGAAAAAACACAATTTTGCAATTGCGCTGTTTCCATTAAATAAGAAACACAATGAAGATCACGTGAATAAGTTTGTTCACATGATAAGTCATCTAAAAACATCATCTTCCTACCACTTCCTGTTGTCTTCTTCATCATTTCCGGCAGTAGTAACAGCCGGTTGTTGATCACATGACTCGTGTGAGGCGAAAAAGTGTTTCCATTGCAGTTTTGCAAAATATATTAATTTTGATACAACCTAAAAAAAAATCACCACATGCAGGATTTTGTTTCGACATTGAAATGTTCCCTCTAAACAAATTAATTTTCAGTTTGCACAATCGTAAGGTCAATGGATATAGGAAATCAAATCAGATCTAGTAAATAAACTCTCTCCTCTTCAGCAAGTGTTTCTCAAACGGGGACTACGTGGGAGCGGTGAATGCGTACACTCTGGGGATCCGCCTCAACAGGAAGTTGCCTGCTCTCTACTCGAACAGAGCGGCGTGTCACCTGAAGCTCAGGAATCTGCACAAAGCCGTCGAGGACTCCTCCAAGGTTGGTTTGATGATGATCATGACGGGGGGTCTTTAGACCTCTACGTATGCACTGGTATAAATCAATACCAGTGCATATCCCCATAGGCACGTGATCAATATTAATAGCTAATACGTGTGATAGAAAATTCAATACTTTAACTGAACTTTGATCCAGAACGGCACAGCATTCTGATTGATGTAGGCAAAGAAAAAACTTTCATGAACAGCTAAGCTAGGTTGGTGGAATCAATTAACTCACTCATTCTTTGGTTACCTAGCAACTCACTCACTCTTTGGTTACCTAGCAACAACTTGTTGAGAACTTGCGCATCAGTTTAAGGTTTCCCCACCGTGCATCATAACTGCTTAAAAATAAAAAATAAAACAAGGACATGGAGTGAAAACTGTGGCTAAAACAGGAAATGTCACTTTGGCACTTCGACAGTAATTCCAATATTTAAAACAAGAAACAAATCAATAGTTTTTGATATGAACCGTTTATATAGTGATGCGTTTTTCAGTCTTATTGTCCAGTTCTAGGTTGATCTTTTCACGTTTTGATGTTAGAAGTATTTTATTTATTTATTTATTTTTGTAAACTTGTACAGCTTCAGATGCCAAATTTAACCCTGAATTCTGTCTGCAGGCTCTGGACCTGTTGACCCCGGCCGTTTCTGCCAACGCTGCCGCCAGAGTCCGAGCCAGAGTCCGCCGAGGATCCGCATTCTGCCAGCTGGAGCTCTACACTGAAGGTCTGCTGTTTCCTTAAGGGTTTAAACACCTTCACAGTGCCTTACAAAACTATTCACGCCCCATTTTCTGTGCATTTTATCTACATTACACTGCAAAAACACACAATCTTACAGAGTTTCCAGTGCAAATATCTTAATACTCTTGAAATAAGACAAAACTAACTTAGAAGTTAACTTTTCATCAAGATATAGGAACTTGTTTTAAGTAAATAATTCCTTAATCTCAATGAGAAACTTCTAGTTCCACTGGCTGATTATATTGGTCAATATTTTCATCAATTATGCACCACTTTGGGTTGGTTTATCATATTAAATCCAAATGAAAGACACATTTTAAGCTATATCAATACATTTGATGGCACTGTGAGTGTTATTTGAGAACAGAATACTGTTTATCTTTTTTTACTGGCGTTGCAGAAAACAGGTGATCAGCTGATCGATGTTTTGTTTTCAGGACTACAAGACTATGAAGCAGCTCTGAAGATTGAGCCCCACAATGAGGCGCTGCAGAGGGACGCCCAGATAATCCGAGACATAATCCAAGGTTCTGCTGGACAAAATGGGACACAGTGAGACACAAAGACAAACTCACCTGGAACAGAGAAACCGGTGGTATATATAGATTAACTAATGCTTTAAAACACAACTGGAGCATCAAAAGTTACTAAAATTATTTTATTTGTTGTTTTTTTAAAGACTTCAGTGACAGAATAAACTTTTTAATAATTATTTGTACCTTATTAAAGGATGTTTGATGTTTAGTCAGTTTATTTCAACATTAAAGCAAAAATATTTAAGAATTCAGAAAAACTGATAAAGTTGGTTGAGATAAAAATATTCCTTAACTCAAAAACCTTTGTGTTGGTGCTCGGAGTGTGTTCTTAGCTCAGGATTATGCAACCTTTAAAATCCAAATAGTCCTTTTTGCCCTCAGTTCAGCTAAATAAAAACTTGTTTAAAGCCACAAATGTTACACAACCTTTCAGAAAAATACTTGTAATTGTTTATGAATATCTTATGTAGGAAATGTATTGCCATACTTGTTCTACTTTTAGTTTTTAAAAGAGGGGAAAACAAAACAGCAAAAGGTGGATGGATAAAAAATTTAACATTTCAAAGAAGCACAAACTTTCTGATCTAACAAGAAGAAAAATTTATCTAAAAAAATTACAGGTTTAGTCTCGTTCTGTTGTGGAAATGCAATTAAAAAAACAAACAAAACCCCCAGAAAACTGCTAAATTCTTTATTAATTCTTTCTTTTTTTGTCAGAGCTTATTTGTTGCAGATCTCTGGTTTAGCTCAATGAGTCAGTTTGATGTTTCTGGTTATTGTGCGTCCTCATGTGGCGAACGTCACCAATTACATTCTCGGGCAATACATCTGGATCAAACTGCTCAGTGTAACTCATCCTACATTATCATTTTTGACATTTTTGTGTCTGCACAGCTTTCTTCTACTCCGGTAATTCAAGTTGGACTTTGACTATGCCATTGCATCACTTTGATAGTTTTCTGTGTGCCTGTTGCTGTGTTTTAGTATCATTGTCCATTGGCTAATTCACATTTGACTCCCAGATCATCTTGTCTGCAAAACATAAACAGATCATCAGGCCTCCTCCTCCTCCTCCTAAATGCTGATGAGGTTTTGGTTCTAACATGATAAGTTTGGTTTTCTCCAAACATCTCAACTTTGGGCTCATCTGTCTGCGATGTGGTTTTCAAGCTGTTATTGCAGAGCATCACAGATGGAATGAGGTATTAGTGGAAACTAGGGAGGTCGATTAATGGTTTATTGGATTAAAATTAGTTCCAATCGATTAACTAATAAAGTCAGTTTAAACTTTCTTTTAGTGTTGCAGTTTGGCCGCCGTCCAGCAGGGGGCGCCGCTGGTCATCCGTAAGCAGAACCGTTGATACAAAAACAAAGATGGCGTAAAAACGGGAGAGAGAAACGGTCCAAACAGTCCGGTGTGGGATGGAAATGGACTTTATGTGGTTCTGCTTGGAAATATAAATTCACGACAGTTTCCTTAATTTTCGTTAAGTTGTTTTGAAATATAAATGCTTGTAAATCTCCTTAAGTTTGACTTTAATATAGCGCATTCAGTCGAGCTACATGACGGAGGAATGACAACTTCTCATTCAAAATTACTGATGTGCCACAAAGGTGAGGATCTAATGACAGAAAATCAAACTGCGTAACAGAAAAACGATAAAAAATGATTTAAAAAAACGTGACGCAAACAAACAAGGTTGGTTTTGAGGTCCGTGGTGAGTTAATGCACTAAACGGAGTGAAGTTTTAACATTCCTTCAAGAGCAACACGATTCTTATGAATATCTTTTAATGTTTAACATTTTATTCTTGCCATTTTTTACTTGTCTACTTATCAACATATTTCTGTTTTGTTATGTTGTATCAGTATGTCTAAGTGTAATACTCTTTCTGTTTATCCAGTCTGTATTTAATACAGCTGATGCAAAAATAATGTTAAAATTGAATGTTTCTTAAACATATTATGGAAAATTTAACCCTTTATGGAAAGACAGTCCTAAGAGAAAATTCGGGGTTTTAAGAAAATTCATGCTTATCACTTAATGATCGTTAAGATCAACCAACTTTATATTAATTTATTAATGGATAACTTGCATCTAATTAGCTAAGACCAATGTGACCTCAGCTGAATACACCAATAAACACACAAAGGAGAGTTTTTTAAAATTTATTTGAACAAAAATATGAAAAAATGCAAAATATTTTGCAACCTTAAGTTTGAAACTTTCCAATCTACAAATATTAAATCTAGAGCAGCACAGTGAACTTTATTTAGCTGCCAATAAACAGCTCTGTACAGGAACACGGTGAGTAAATACAGATATATACACAGCAGATTCAGGCACTTAGGAGCTTCAGTCCTCTTTATGAAACCGTGATTTCTTCACCGTCAGACTCTGACTGTTTGCTCAGATCTGATGGAGAGGAGGGGCTCTGGTGATGAAGGTGATGATGATGGTGGTGGGGATGCGACTCCTGGCTGTCGGCTGCAGTTCGGGTCAGCCGCTTGCAGAAGGTGCTGCCCACGTCGGTCAGATCCGGGTGGGGGTTGGTTTTGGTGGGGAGGGTCTGCTGGCGGCAGCCGCCCGTCGAAAGCAACTCACGCTCCTTGGAGTTCCTCCACTTCATCCTGCGGTTCTGAAACCAGATCTTCACCTGCGAAGAGCGCAAACAGGGAGGCAGCGTTAGTTAGAAAGGACGCCATCTTTAATTTCTACACATTTAATAAAAGGTGCTGCTGATCAAAGGTATTGATTAGCAAGACTTTGGGTTGTTTGCTGACTGTCAATCTGGGGAAATATTTAAGGTGGATGCAACATTTCCCAGAAAGGGAAAAGGTTGGCTAATTAACCCCGAGGTCAAAGAAACAATGATCAGAAAAATGACCAAAAACCTACAAGGATGGATGAATGGTTGTTTTAACGGATGGATGGACAGATGAATGGATGGAAGGATGGACGAATGGTTGGTTGGATGAAAAGATGGATGGATACATAAATGGATGGATGGATGGATTTGTTGTCTTTCAGATATGTTCTTTTTGAGAATCTTCTGACTAGAATCACAAAGTTTTAACCAGAAAACGGTGATAAATTTTCCTTTGTTGTTAAATAACGACTGAATTACTAACTTTAACTGATTAATTTGAATATTTTAAACAATCCACTTATATTAGAACGAAAAAAACTTTTAAAGCTGAAGAATTATTAGGTTTTCTATCCCATAAATATGGCAAAATCTACAAAAAAAAAAAAAAAGAAAAGCCCTGCATTACATAGATGATCCAGTAGAGGGCAGCAAACCTGCACTTCGCCCTCACTGACCGGGTTAGATTATTAATCACTTCCTGAACTGGTCCCAGTCGCACCTGTGAGTCCTTCAGTCCCAGTTTACTGGCCAGTTTCTTCCTGTCTGGTTTGCTGATGTACTTCTGTTTCTGGAAGGTTCTCTCCAGCGCCTTCCTCTGGAGGTCCGAGAACACGGCCCGGCGCAGCATGCCCCTCCTGGGCTTCCCCCGGGGGGCCAGAGGCCAAGAAAACGTTCCTGGGACTGGAACCACAGAAGAAGAGGAGGAGGAGGCTGCAGGACCAGAGAAGAAGAACAAGATCCAAATGAAATATGTTCTATTATTTTCCCAATACATTTTCTTATATGTTGTAAATATATAAAATTATATATTATACAACATATTATATATTCATGTAATGCAAGAGATTCTAATAATTGCCACTTTCCACATATTGCAATATATTAAACATGAATATATAATGTATGCTTATATATCCTAAAATATATATAATTTGATATTTATGAATATCCGCCATAATGTCTTCAGATTTATATGGAAAAACATTTGTAATATAGAAAAAGATATAGTGTTACATGTATGTGGAAAAAAAATATTATATATATCTACAACTGTAGGGAGAGACAGAGAGAGATGAAAGTAATATATGGTAGGATATATTTAAAATGTGAAAATTTATAGAAATTATTTTCATTTTGGTGCCCAGAAATTGTACTCAAGTAAGAGTAGCACTACTTCAGCATATTTTTATTCAAGTAAAAGTAAAAAGTAGCGACCCAAGAAGAGTGAAAAAGCATTTGTTAAAAAGTTTACTCAAGTATTGATAAATGATCAAATTATCAATCATTTAATCTATAAAAATTACATCATCAGATTAACTAAAATGTAAAATTAAGTAGAAATTTTGGTATTTTTAGGACCAACATGACAATAATTCATATAACAAAAAATATCAAAATCAGGCACAAAAAAAAAAAAAAAAGTTTCCAAATCAGTTTCTCTCAATAAAAACTTAGCAAACTAACAAAAAGTGCAGGTGTGTGTATGATTCTTTTTGTTTAAAACATGTTCGTTTCTCATTTAGTGGGTAGAAAAGCCGGAAATTTTACTCAATTAAGAATAGAAATATATCATAAATTGACTTAAGTAAAAGTAAAAACACTCATAACAGTATTTTTTACTGAAGTAAATGTAAATGAGTAAATACTACCGACTCTGCTCGTACGTGAGAAACAGAGATGCAGATTTAGCGTGAGGTCTTGTGAACTTTGTCGAGTGATTATCCTCCATGTTTGTCGGCGTTGTGAGCCTCTTCTTGTCCCCGTAATGAGCACACAGGCTCCCCGATGCTCCTCATAATATCCCCGTTCTGCCTCAAATCTGACGCTTGAAGAGCCCAATTTGTCCGGCGCTGGAAACACAGCCGATGCTAATGAGACGGGCCCTCCAAAGAGCGGCTCACACAGCCTCTAATGAAGCATGAAGAGGGGGGAGTGCAGCTTGTATAGGCTGCAAATGCACAGAGAAAGCTGATTGTGTTGTAATGAATTGAGTGGAAAAGGCCGTCGACAGGCCGCTATATTACATTAAAGGCAGAGCTGTCAGAGTCCTCGCTGCTTGCGAGTGAGTATCATCACAATTTAGCAGCAAATAAATCAGAAAAAACGCCGGAAGAAACTTTTTGATTCCTTTAAATTATTCTTTTTCATTTTTCCCCCGACACTCTGCATTGGTGGATTGGAAATTAATTGATTGAATCGATTCAAATTGATATAAATGGAAGATAATTAGACCTGTTCCGCTGTATGTTAAAACAGAAGTGGTAAAACAGGATATGCTAAAATGGAAGTTATGCTAGCGCGTTTATATAGAAACGGAAGTGACGCTAAAACAGAATTGCTGCTAAAATGGAAGTTATGCTTGAAAGTTCATCATTAATTCCATATTATGCCAAAATGGGAATTTATATAAACAGAAGAGATGCTAGGACATAACTTATGCCAAAACTGAATTTATTCTAAAACAGAATTAAAGATGCTAAAACAGAAGAAATGCTAAAATGGAAGTAATGCTAACATGTTTGTCATGAATTCCATATTATTATAAAAACTAAGAGATGCTAAAACAGAATTTATGCTAGAAGAGGCGTGATGCTAAAACATAGGACATGCTAAAATGGAAGTTATGCTAGCAATTTTACGGCACATTCCATTTTAAGTTATTAGCTTTAATTTGCCATGTCATAAATCAAAATGAGTTGAATAAAAGTGAACTTTTATACCCTTGCATATTCCAAATAAAACTTGGGTAAAATGAAGCAGTTTGTGTTTGGTTGATTATTATTATTTTTAATTCTTCATGGCATTAAATCTTATGCTGTTGGAAAACTTGCTTATCCCGCCTAAATGTTGCTACAATTGTAGGTAAAATGCATTTGTGGGTTGACTATTTTGAATCTAAAATATTTGAAAGAAAATTCAGCCTGAGAAACTGAGATACTTGTGTTCAAAATGTGGTCAGGGGGCCATCTCTGGCTCTTGGAGTGATTTATTCTGGGCCCCAACTGCAATTAAAGAATGATACAAATTTATTTATTAAACTTTTTGTTTTTAATCAAGGTAAAATTATTACGGACAACATTTTACAGGTGTATTTCTTCAGACGGCAATAGCTCAGAGAGGATTGATCTTTAAAGGGAAACAACCAAATACACAATTCCGTACTTCTGACACTGAGACAGAAGTACAAACGTTTAACTTGGAGCGCTAAAATAAGATTATGTATTTAGGCAGGAATTATTCAGATGAGAAATTGTAAATAATCTAAAAATATAAAGATAGCTGAACTTGAATTTTAGACTTAATTCACTGGAATCCCAAAGCTGTTCTTGTGCTTAAATGTAAAAGTGTGTATCTACGTGTGTGTGTGTGTGTGTGTGGTTCTGCCTCCGATTGGTCACGGAGCTGGATGCTTTGTGGGTCGGCGGAGGGGGTTTGGTGGGAAAACGGCGGAGATCCTGAGCTGGGAAGATACCCGCCTCACATTTAGAGGCATGACAAACGCCACTGATATGTTCAGAGCGGAACAAACTGGACTAATTTGTAGATTAGGAGAACTGGTGCTAATGTCAGCAGTCAGTGTTGTGGCTAAAGAGGCGTTCAGACCAAACAAGCCGATTCAGATCCATGGATTCCCAACAGGCAGATTAATGTTTCTCATTGGGATGATAATCATATTTGGACTCTCTATCTGTGTTTGATGAAATAAGTGTTTATTTCCTCATATTGATACTTTATGTTTTAATGCCTTAGACAGAAAATGGCCGCCATCGCTGAACAACCAATCAGAGCTTCGGCGACAGTTCAGGATGAAACCAAAACTTTAGTTATTGGATGGAAGAATGAAACACAAACAGACTGGGAAAACTGGGACAGAAGATCTGCCAGTAACTTTAAACTGGTGCTGAACTGGTTTGAAAAGGATTGAATGATTCATCCATCCATCCGTTTGTTCCTCCATCCATCCATGCATCCATCCATCCATCCATCCATCCATCCATCCATCCATCCATGCATCCATCCATCCATCCATCCATCCATCCATCCATCCATCCATCCATCCATCCATCCATCCATCCATCCATCCATCC
>CAEFZY010002050.1:0-72663 GCA_903066815.1 Brachyrhaphis roseni
TTTCCATACATATATATATATATATATATATATATATATATATACATATACAGTGCAACTCCTTAGCCATGTGAATGTGTGTAAATGACTTACTATAGTAAAATATCTTCAATTACTCAATAAGAAATGAATTACTTTGTTATTTAAGTTGTATTTTTACAGAAAACTGTTATAAGAACCTATTGAGGGTAATAACAGAGGCGTTCATCTGGAAATTACATATAAAGGATGTCTTCTCTTTGTATTTGGATATAAGTTTTATTTAAATACAACTTATATCCAAATACAAAGAGAAGACATGAAACAGTTAGTTGACACTGTCAACACTGATTTTGTGTAAAAATCAGTGTTTTATACAACCAACAGAGTTTAGAGTTAACAAACCATCCATTCACCAATTGATCCATACATCCATTATTTACCACCTAATCTGTGGTTTGGTTGTGGTGAACACATGATCATAGATTAGGTTAGGAATGCAGACTGAACTTTTGACTCTGCTCTGTCTTCACCATATCAGACTGGTACAGTGTTTGCATCACTACAGACGCAACGCCACTCTGCCTTTCGATCCTCTGCTTCATTTTTCCCTCATTAGTGAACAGGACCCAAAATACTTCTGCTCTTTCACTTGGGGCTACACTTTTCCCCTTTCCTGGAGAGGGCATTCTAGCCTTTTCCGTCTCAAAATTGTGATATAGGATTTGGAGGTGCTGATTCTTATACCAGCTGCTTCACATTCTGCTACAAACGATTTGATGATGCGAACAGAACCACATCATCTACAAAAAGCAGAGCCCTAATCCTGAGGGCACCCAAACGCATCCCCTTAAATTCTGTCTACAATTATAAAGAAACCCAACAGTTAGTAAGAAAAACAAAAGATCTTTTATAAGCTTAATGTAGTACACATGGGTCTCATTTTGTTTTACTTAATTTGTTTAAGATCTGACAGAAAGATCTCCTGTTTGAACAGGCAACTTAGTTTATTGTTTATTTGGACCATATCATTTCTATTCATCTGAAAATTAAGTAAATCATATATATTAAAAATCATGCCCAGAAGCTACAATGGCACATTCACTATTGCTTGAAAAAAGAGGCTTTAAATTCAACCATTGACTGTAAAAAACTATGTAAATACCATAATGTTCTCGTATCTCCCCTGTCAAAGGAGAAGCTAAAATCTCATTTATGGGTGCAGCCATAACACATTTTATTTACAGTCTGTTAATTCAACTTAATGAATTGTGGGGATTTTTAGTAGGGGGTAATATTAATGTGATACGATTTGTAAACAGCAGCTCCTCTTAATTAAAAAGGTAAATAAACAGATGCAAAAGCTGTTTATGAAAATCATATCAATATTTTGTATCTGTTAATGCTTTTGTGGACTTAGCAAGTGTAGTTATCAGTAAATAGGTAAATAATAGGTGTCTAAGGACAGTTTGTGATTAAATAAAGATAATTTCTCTAACTTAAATGTCTGTTGCCCTGTATGTGCAAATCTGTGTAAATACACAGATGCAATGTTGATTGAGGATGATTTTACCTCAGGCTTTTTAAACACAAACTCTCAGTTCACATAGACAACTTAAAGACTGTGTTGAAAGTTACAATAATGTGAAAATGTATTAAACTTAATGGTCACCAAGGAATGCCATTTATCTCTTGGTAATGCTGTTCAGTTGCAATATCTATTTGTATGTATGTGATTGTGTGTCTTGGATAATTGTGAAATCACCTCAAAGATAATATTAGAGAAAAGATTTCCCTAACAGATTCCTATAATATGCGCTTAGCTTGATATTTTAAGGGTGCATTCACACCAACCCTATTTAGTCCACTTTATTCCACTTCAACTCTGGTCTACAAAGTCCGGTTTGTTTGAGGAGGTGTGAATCCTCAAACTCTGATTTGGACCAAAGAAGCATACTCTGGTTTGTTTTTATACATTCCAGGACAAAGGAAGTTGCGCCCATATGTTGTTCAGAGGTTTTCATGTTGTTTTCTGCAGTGGTTCTTGTTGCACTGCCATCACAGGCGAGGGGTGAGGAGACCGGTTTCGGTTCCTTTGACACAGTGCAGTGTGAAAGCGAAGTGCACCAGCTGAAAATGCAATAAATGTTGGAACTTTGATTGAAAATTGAACCAACTGTACTGGACTAATTATTATGAAAGCATCATAGAAGTTTGCATGGCTTACATGGTGGATGACCTAGACCAAATGTAGCAAGTGGGAATGTGTGGTGAGTGTGGAAAAGAGGACAATGAATCTTTTAAACAGAGGGATATTAGAGTCTCTGTTGAGGTTCTGTGCTTAAGAAAGAGAAGGTTAATCTGGGTGACTGATGTCAGGCCAAACAATGGAGAGTAAGTGTTAAGCACCACTAATGGCGTTAAATAAAATAACTAGCTTAAGCTGTATCTCATGCTTTTTTACATACAAATGTTATGCAATTACTTTCTTTGTTACTACAATTTAATGCATGTTTCTCTGCTGTGAAAATGTTCTTTTCATAAAGATGTGTTCAAAATCTGTCCTCTTGATGCTCCCTAATGAAAGAACTTGGTCTTTCTCGTCCTTACAAAATTACCCTCCAGGTTAACATGGTCTAGTCATTGTTTCCCAGACCAGCAGATATAGAAGAGAGGTGTTTATTATGTCTTTCCCTGAATGGGGCAGACGTGAGTAAAAAAATTAAATGAGAAAGAAAAGCGTGGAAACAACAGAATTTGGGTCTTTGACCCAAGGAGACGTCACCACTTGAGAAAGCAGAGGTTTTACAATAAGGGTCCAAAGTTCAGGTTAGAAATTATTCTTACATTGCACAAATTATTCTCAGCTGATTCTACAAGAATGCAGTGCCTATAATAAAATCTTTAACTAAATGCTGATATTCTAACATTTAGGCACAGGAGAATAGAGGCAAACAGTGATTTCATGGGGTTATTGTTGCCTTGAAATAGATCTTCAGGCTGGGCTTTTAATTATTCTCTCTTGGATTAGATAAATCAGAGATATAGGTGTTTTTAGTAATTTTTCCCTCCTTGTTACCCAACTTTTTAACCCCCATTTTAATTCATTTTGCTGTTTTGCTTTCCAAAACTAACTGAGCTCAGCTTGTCAGAAAGTACATCATTTTGTTTTGGAAGCATTTCAGATGGGAAAGATGCATTTCGAAGCGTCTGAGACATTATGCATATTAGATTTTTTAAATCCAAAATGTTTTAATTGTTGCTTTAGACAGTCAGTGATGCCAGATGTAGAAGCAGATGGTGCCCTTTGCTATATTCTCTTACCAAATACTGTAACTAATAATCTTTGAACATTTCATAATTAACTTCACCACTAGACTTAATTTTCTTTATTGCTCTAAAATCTGAAAAGATTTCATGGCAAGTGTATTGCAATACTAGCCGTCTCCATTTTGCAGCCTTTGCTCTGCAGTACTGAAAAATAAATCACCTATATCAATGCATCTGTTCATAGCGAAGCCCTCTACATTTCTGAACTTTAACATTTCCTGATGTGTTGTAGTTTTCTAGAAAAATACAACAATAATGCAACATGCTCTTCACAGCAATTTTCATTAGTCAGAATGTCAGACTCACAATTCTAGACTGCTGCCGCCTTTACAGTCTGACGAAAGCACACTCAGGAGACAAAACAGAGATCCATTAAATACTTGATGCAGCCATTAATATAGTCTGCACTCTCTGCAGACTTGATTTCTGCTTGTGGACTCATAAAGCCAGTGACCCAGATGGCTACAGGGTTGCGAGGAGTGTGCAGTAATTTTTGTGTGAATGTCAGCAGGAGGGAGAGTTTTCTCTATGCATCCATAGAGTCACACTTCAGGTGAGCTGCTGGTGTGGTGAAAATCTGTGCTGAGGCAGATACGCAGATATTGTGTGACCCAGGTCCAGGTCTGAAGGGGTTTGTTAGGGGTGGAGGGGCATGCCTGACACAAAGCATACACAGAGATGAGTCTGGTTTGTGAGTAGGAACAACCTCTGCATGTGGAATGAGAGTCAGCAAGGAAAGGAGGAGGAGGAGGAAGAGGAAGGACTAACACGGGTGCAGCCTTCTTCTCAGCGCTGTCATGTTAATACAACACCAGGCTGTGTGTGTGTGTGTGTGCTCACACTTGCGTTTGTGCATCCAAAGGGCTATCCAGTAGATTGTGGTGTGCTCGGGAGAGAAGATGGGAGCTGCGAGACATTGATTGGTTGTTGGGTTTCATGGGGTGTGGCTAGAATTTGAATGCCTGCCTTTCGCACAGGCAGGTTTCGGGGACAGTGACCAAAGAGGGATGGAGTGTTTGAGCCTGTGTGTGTGGTGGTGGGGAGAGTATCGGAGCTTGTGAGAGAAAGGAGGAAAGAGAAGAAAAGAGGGGGGGCATACTGAGAGAGCGAAAGAAGGAGGGAGCTTCTGGGAGCAATTCTGGACTACCGCTCAAACACTGCAGTCTTTCTTTTGCTTCTCTGAGGAAACAGGGTTCCCCTTCTTGCTGCCTAACGCTCCTTCTGACTTCTTCCGTGGCTGCGTTGCTATGACCCTGATGGACACCTTGATCTCCTCACCCACCTAGAGAAGAGGAGAAACGAGCTGTACCGGAGAAGGCAAACAAGAGGAAGCGAAACCACACACTTTGTCTCTGTGATGAGAGTCTGGAAATTAATTACCTACCATCAGCACAGAGGGGGGAGCGCAGAGAGGTGCACAGTTAATAGAATAACTGAGAGTTGAAGAGGGTGACTTTGTAGATGTGTGAAGAACAGGCTGTGGCGAGGCACAGAGAAACCCCTAGGCACTTCTCAGAAACAAAAAGGGACAACTTTGGGTCGACGCGTGAAGTGAGGAGGAAATTAGGCAAGGCAGTAACTCCACAGGGATACTAATTCAAGAAGCCAAAGAACCATCCAATCGCAAGCATCCTTCATCTTTTCATCTCTCTTTCTAACCTTCCTCTTAAATCCATAACTACATCCCTAACTCTCATCTCCTTGCCTTTTTTTAGTTCTTTTTTTTTTTGCATGTCAGCAAAAGCACATCATCAACCACATTCACATGCTGAACACTCAGATGCATCTAAGACCAACACCGCAGCGTTGTATTCTCAGAAATAGATGTGTCATCTGCTGCTGAGTAAGAAGTTGATTTAGCTGTATTAGAGGTGTCATTACTTGCTGGACAGGAGCACCCGCTCTGGAATCTCTTGTGAGACCAGGTAGGACATTTCTGGATCATTTTGGGTACTCCAAGCAGGTGGGGATGTGTTAAGCTCTCCAGTCGTTCGCCTGATTGAAACGTTATGAGATGAACCTGCAGACCGGCTTATCTCTCAGAGCACGACACCTGTGTTTGAGGGATTATGCTAAGGGAAATAGGGATGTGCAGCTGTACTTGTGCATGGCAAGACAGTGTCCGGAATACAATGAATTACACAGGTGGTGTTGCCAGAATGTGCAAGGTCTCCTGCTCAATGTAATGACTCTAAAAGATTAAAGACAACTCAATTGGGGTGACACATTTTCTTCAATAGATTAATTTAGATCAAGTGTAGCCCCATTTATGATATGATTAATCCAGCATTGCTAGGATTTGTCAGAGGGTCATACTTGTCTTAAAATCCATTTCTCTGTTCTTGGAGGAGTAAGTCATAGCACCTTGTAGTGAACTTGCCTCAGAGCTGAAGCACACAGAGTGACTATTAAGACTTTCTAAAGACTAATTGTGCTTCCACAATGAGACGCTCAAGCACAGATGAGACTCCGTACCGACGCAGTCCATCTCTGGACAGCAAACCTGACACTCCGCCCTTCACTTCTGGTTTTCACCGATTCAGTGGAGAGTTTGAGTATAAGAGACCTCCTTTTGCTTTCGGCTTCCACACAACAAAGGGGCCAAAGAACTCCAACGGGCGCTACGCCCAGGGGAAGAAGTATGTGGTGTTTTACCTGGACCTCTCCTTCATATTCCTTCTAGAACTGCGGCGCTGCAGGATGGCTGAGGGTTGCATGATGGCCCTACGCTATGGAATGGTCTTCTTCAACCTCCTTTTCTGGGTAAGTTCTTCATCATTTTTTCTTGCATCAAAGAGCGTATGAATAAGTTTTGAGAACTGACAACAAAGTCATGTGTTTCTTTCTGTACTTTATCTTTGTTTCTCCTCACTGTGACTTTTCTGTCCTGTTAGCTGTTTGCTGGTCTGTGCAGTCACAGAGATGTTATATGAGAAAGGAGGGGCAGCGCGAGGAAGAGGCAGATCATGCATTTAGATCTTGTGTACAAAGCCCACTGTGTGGGTGGGAGAAGCTTTTTCTGTTACCAATAATGTACTTTCAGTGTGGGTGTACTCTGAATTGTTTTCCTTGTTAGGCTGTGGCATATTGGAAGCTTGCATTGTGTGCAGACTTTAATCACAGTGGCGCTCCAGTTCTTCTGCAATACCTCTGCTATACCTTCCTTCCTCCGAGTGCAACGACACTGCTCAGTCCATCAGAGGATCTGCTGTCACTCTGCTCTATCTGACGGATTGTATCTGTTTGCTGTGGGGATGTTTGAGCTCCAGTGAGTCTGCCTCTGTCACTCTCACTCTGATAGCCTCACAACAGATCACTTTCATTTGCACTGTGACGCCTGTCGCGCTTCCCTGCTATGCTTCACATTTAAACATCTTTAGCTTGTGTATTTTCTTCCCACAGACTCCCACAGTGCAATCCAATGCAACTTGTCACAGAGTTTTAAAGTCAGTCTTGCATCTGCGGCTATTTCTGTGGGATTACTTGATTTGTCAAATGTCTGCTTTTATCACTATGGGAATGAAATGAACGCCTTGAGTGCTGAAATGAAATCTGGCTGCCAAATTGCAACCCCCCTTGAGGAATAAGTGACCTCTTCATTCATTTTCTTCTTGTCTTTTGGTAGAGCCTCTGTTGTGTGGTTCAGGAGTGATTGCTATTGTTTGCAAACACATTATTCTAACCCTGTCACTCACATGAATGCTCAGATCTGTTTTTCAATTTAAAATTTAACATTTTAAATTGTTAGTAAAGGGATGAATTGTTGAAAACATGCAATTTCTTGAATGACTCAACAGGTTGTCAACTAGAAAATGCTGAAAATCTGTCAATGTAAGCATAACAACAAAAAAATGAGAATGTTAAAATTACTCCAACCGCATTTTGAAGTTGGAGTGATTTTGCTTATGCTATAGAGTGTAACTGTTGTAAAAAAAAAAAAAAGGAAACATTTAACTCTACAGCTTTGTTAAACAGTTCTTAGAGAAAGAAGATCAAAATCCTCTCTTCTTCTTCCCACATTTTTCACTACTGAACTCAAGAGTTAGGGCTTTCCCCAAAAGACATTCACATTTAACCAGGGCCAGGTTGTACTTGGTTCCATGAAAACATCAAAGAACTGATTTGTCTTCCCACTGTTTGGGTAACTTGTATCTTGTTAGTGAAAGTTTGTTCCTCTCTTCCTCTGTTGTATTCTGAATCTCTGCACTAGGCTACAGCAATAGAAGGACCATTTGCACTAGAGATGTGAAGAATGACGGATTTGTGCTGACTGGGTTTCAGTTGTGTTTAGATGCTTCTGTTGGTTGAAATCTATTCCATTGGCTTTTAAATGTACCATTTTAATCTGTAACTTCTGAGCGTTTGAAAAGAAGGATGAAAGACAAAAAACTTCTAAAGATAATCTCTTCAGCTGATGTCCTTGCTAAACAGGGCTATTTTTTTTTCTCAGTAGTGGCTGCTACTGTTTGCAATGAGAACTGCAGTGAGTGTGGCAAAATAAAGCCTGTGCAGTACATTTTGTTTCTTTTTGATCAGGTAGATAAAATAATACCCCTGAAGTATCAGCTTATTCTAACACTTAGATTAAATGAAGTGCTGACCAATATTGAATTTCAAATCACACTTATACCTAGTTTCCCTGACATCATCCATTTGATTTAAAAGCTCTGTTTTGAATGATATTGGATTTGTGAATAATGCTTACAGTTTTGAGGATTGCAGTAGCTCTGCAAACAAAAGGTGTTGCAATCTTGACTCTGGCTTTGCTCTGCGAGGTGCATTGACTATTCACGACATAAGGAGTGATATTAAGAAAAGCAGATGGCAGACAAAACAACCAGTTTGTGTTTTATTGAGTTTTCAAATGAATTTTACTGTCTTAAATAAGGCTGATTGAGAGGAAAAGTCTAGGGTTTAAACATGGTGCTCATTATACTTGTTTTTAGCCTCCATGTTCTCCCGGTGATTGTAGTTCTTTTCTTTGGGCCAGCAGAGTGTTGGAGACAAGTATAAACAGTTTTTCTGTGGAAGATTTGCCAGCTTTGTTGGGGGAAAAAAAATCACAACATGGTACAAACCCAGCTCCAACACCTGCTAATGCACTTTCTTTTTGGTTACAAGAAAGACGAATTTAGCGATTTGGAAATATTTCCAAAAGTGAACTGACAGCCATGGTGTGGAAGCTAACTGGTCTCCTCTGAAAAGGATTTTATCACAACAGATTGTTTTTAATAACAGTGGACAGCAAACTGAGCCATGTCTATTAAGCTACTGACATCAGCCTCACCATCTGAGCAGTTAACTGGACTAACCACTCAACTATCATGTCGTTAGACTATAAAGAGCAAAATGGCAAATATCATGAAACCACCATATTTTTGCTTAAGGTTGTATAAGCATTAGAACCTCACATAAGCCCATTGCTATGTAATTTCAGCCAGTAGCAAATATTTCCAAGGTAATCAGACTTAAAAGCTATAGAAGAGTTAATTCTAGCATGCTTTCTAGTTTCATTGGTTTTAAGATCTTGTCTTACCCATCAACTCGTTATCTTTGCAGAGTTGTGAAGAAGTATCACTCTTCTCTTAGTTCACCAAATCTACTCTTTTTCTTACAGAATAAAGGCTTAGTGCAGAAATGCACCTGAAGAGAGGAGTCAGTGTTTTATTATTAGCACTCTGTTTGTAGTGCCACCTGGGAGACATTATAGGCACAAAGAGCAACGGCCCTCTCCTCTTGAAAAGTCAGTTCTTTTCAAATCCTCCAGATAAGCAGAGAGGAGCTTTTCTAGTATCAAACCTGTCATTGAAAATAATGAATCTCAGATAAAATGGTTGTAGCTGTATGTTAAATTCAAACCCAACTTTAAAGGCCTTGATTTTTATAACAATCATTTAAGAGGAAGTGCTTCTTTTTGGCTTGACTGAGATAATATGAAAACTGATTTAATAAGAAAAATTATATTTGACTTAAACTTTTTCACTTTGAAATGCAAACTCAAAATCTGATGTGAGAAAAAAGAAGGTGCACATCGACTCATGCTTCTTCTATTATTTATGTTAGTGAGACTTCAGCACCTCCACCTTACATGTTAGTAAACTGTCACATTGTGAGGAAGTAATCATAACATATCTTACTCCTTCAAGACAGAAGAGGTGCTATAAAATTTATGTGAACCCTGTGTTAATAGAGTTATAGCAACTTTATGCTGTGTGAAAAAAAAGGTACAATTACATCTTTTATTAGCAGTGTTCATGCTTAACTTTTTTTACGTGTTCTGTTTTGAGGAGAACTGCTCAGCATCAAAGCCTCCACAAAGTGTATAAAAAGTTATCTAAAGAAGGAACTATTTCTTAATGTAGCCTCCTCTAATCAGAAAAATGGAGTTGAGATTTTATATATATACTGAAGCAGCTGCTTTGCTGGCTGAAGGACAAAACTTACACAACAGCAAAAAAGAAATTTAAAGCAGATATAAATAAATAAAGTGTCCTTCCATGCATGGCAGTGTTTTGAAAATGAATTTTGATGCATATTTTTGGAATTTACAGTTGGAGATGAATGGTGTTGTGAATAAATATGAAACCAGATTTTTTTTCATTATATTTGAACCAATTTTCGGAGCCTTTCAGGTGCCATACTAAAAGAACATTTTGCTTAGACAGAACTTGAACAAATTTAATTTCCTTTTGGATTATTGGACCAGAAAATACAATTTTGACGTCTGAACGTTCACAAGTATTTACTACATTCACACCATAGCGGCTGAAGCCAAAAATAATGTCATTATCCATGTTACAAAAATATTAGTTGTTGTTGTTGCAGTTATTATTTATTGTCTAGCGAATTATGGTCAAGGCAGTTAAACTGTAAACAAAAGTAAAACAAATTTGCAATACTTAGAATCACAAAGTTAAATCACAAATTTGAATGTTTAAAGTAAGCTATATACGCATAACCCACCAATGTTAGACTTGATTTAGCTAAAGCACATATTTTACTCCTTGAACACCATTGTGTACGTTTGCATCAGCAATAAGCAAGAGCTAGCATTGTGCTATTCAGCTGCTAATGTAGAAAATGAAAATCACTGTCATTGTCATTAGCTTAAAGCCTATCAGCAAAAACACTAATCTAGGACAAAAACACTTTTCTCAATAGATTGCAACATTAAAAATAAACTCACCACATTGGGCAATCTTATGTTAGTAAGAAGTAATTTTAAAGAATATTTGAGCTTGCTTGCTTCATCTGATGACAGTATAAACTACTTCTGGACCGCCGTCAACTCGCTTCCTGTTTCCCATCAAGTAACTTGAACCAATGTCTCATTATAGAAGAAGCCTTTACAGTAAAAGCAACATAAAAAGCTAGATTTGCAATCACACTCAAAAACAAAGATGTTAATTTCTGAAGATATGTCCTGTGATTTGATGAAACCAAACTATTTTAGCTATTGTTAGATTTGGGGGACAAGAGAGAAAACTTTCAACTCTGAGAACATCATCCCATCTGTGATGCATAGTGGCACCATCATTTTGTTGGGTGTGTTTTGCTGAATGAACAACTGGTGCTATTCACCAATCAATCAAATGGGGTTTTGAGAAATGAACAATTTGTCAACATATTAAGATTATAGTTTGGGCACGGATTAATCTTTAAAATAGACAATGATCCCAGTCATATTAGGAAATTTGTGTCCATTGAAAATATTTCGTCAGAGTTGAAAAAGGAAGGGTGAGCAAGGCGACCTACAAACCTGACCCAATTACACCACTACTGTTAGCTGGAATTTTGGCCCATTCCAACTAACTGACCTAAAACAGGACACATTTTATTTGATTTAATATCAGACAGTGAGAAAAATAGTTGTATGTATGTAACTTTTAAGGAGATTTGATTTCAACTATATGTTTAGAAACAAGAAATGTTTCAGTTCTAGTTGTCATGGTCCGTGTGCTTCAGATGCATTAAAATACATTTGGTATTAATATAAAGATATCCATCATCCATCATTTTCGACTTGCTGCAAAGAAGACAGAGCTGTCTTTACAGCACAGTTTTTGCACTGTGTCTCACCTCCTGCACACTTACGGCAGATGCTTCCCCTACACCACGTTTTCACATTTCATGCTGTGAGAACTCCGTCTCCTGCAGCAAATCTCATGCCATGAATTACAGTACATGAAGGCGGCGGAGACAAGTTTGAATCATGTGTGGTGTTCAGGGTATCATACTTACTTGAGTGTGCTATAAAGTGACACAATGTGGCTAGAAAATACATAATACTACCCCTTTAAGTTGTTTTACAAAAGGAATAGGCAAACAATTTCTTCTTTATGCATGTATAGCTAGAGGTCAGATGCCCTAAAATGGCAAAAGTGGTAAACGTACTATCTGAAATGGTAAAAGTAGGACTTAATGCGTATTCATTAGTTGTAAAAAAAAAATATATATATATACATAGGTAACAATAAAATACAAAACCATGTAACCTTTTCCTTCGATTTAACAATAATGGGCTATTTTGTGCTGGTCCATTCCAGGTAATATTCCAGATTTAATGTGATAAAATGGGAAAAGAATTCAAAGGGCTATGGACCTTTTAAAGGCACTGTATCTTTATAGCTATAGGGTAAAAGTAAAGCACCATCAACCAAAAAGAATACTCACCGAATGATTTAGTAAAGTAGACAAAAAGAGACCTTCACAGAGGACTCCATCATGGTGCAACACTTAATTCAAACAAACTGCATGATTCTTTTTCATGGTCAGTCCCAGTTAAAGATAAATGTATGCAATATAGTGGGTTGATGCATGGATCTTATCCATTAAACATTGCGGTCCAGATTTTTATATGTGAGCTTAGTGCTGTTTAAGCGAATAACAGAAAAATGATCTATATAATGATTTATTGCTCTTCATGGAAGTAATTTTCACCTGTGATAAAGATTTAGTTTTGGTTGTTCTGGACAACCTGGCTCAAGATACAACTAGGCAGAATTCAAGTCTTCTGTTTTTGAACTAGAAACCCTTCATTACACAAATCTGTATATATAGTCAGAATCAGAGGACGTGCAAAGGTAAACAGCTGGAGCTCTGCAGCACGTCAAAGGTTGGTTGGACATACACACACAGCAAAAAAGCAGCAGTGCAGCAGGATACCTGTCATGCAGCTGGAGTGAAGTTAAGTACCTTCATATTATGGCCCTGCTCAGTATGAAGAGAGTCAGAGAATGGAATGTAATTCTAAACCTGAGCACTGTGTGCTATTTGGACTATTTACAAAGATGACAACAAATTCCCACCTTATAGTAGAAACACTAATAAAAATCTGCTTAACGACAAATATAATCAATAACAGGATCAGATTGTCTGCCAAAGGCAGTCAATGTACAGTGGTTTAGTGTGTTGTAAACACACATCGACACCTGGATTAGAAAGTGACAAACAGGATTCCACTGAGAAAAGTGTCTTGTTGAATTGTTGATACTGTCGGCTTTAATTAATACTTTTAAAATTAAATACCTGTGCTGTACGCAGGCAGGGCGATGATGAAAAAGAACAATACGACACGCTGTGGGAGAGGACAGGAGAAAACGCTGCATGCTCTTTATGATAAACATTCAGCACATCTGATGTTTCGTCCTTGTATTTTACTCAGCAAATATCCATGTCCTTCTGTAGTTTTAATGCTAAAATCTTTTCATCTTCCTTAAACTTTAGAAGTGGATTAAATTTTGCCCTTTCATGTCTTTTTTATGGCTTTCTATTAGGTCTCTATTGTAGCTGACATCTAGCTCACTTTGAACACAGCTTAGTTTTTTCAGCTTTATTGTTCCTAACGACATCAGCTTACAGACACTTTTAGTTTTTGTTTCTGTCACCACCTTTTCCAATTGAGTCTGTCAAAAGTGGCTCAAACCTGTGGCATCCAACTGATGTGTCTGAAGTCTTTTCAGTGTTATTCCAACATCAGTGCAACCTTTCCTAAATTAAGCAGAAAACAGTCGGGAATGCTTGCCCGTTGGCTTGTCCAACTAAACAGCACCTGGGCTACGCAGTAACAGCCCACAGTGATTGAAACAGCCGACTGGTTGAATTTAGCTTGTTGAAGTAAAAACTACAGTTTACTTCCACTTAAATGTAACTCATAAAGGCATGGCAAGATAAACATTTGCTCCTCAGACTGTAAAAAGCATTTCTCTGCATAAATGTTGCAGTTTGTCAACATTTAGATAAGGCATAATGTAGCTTATCTGGAGGAATGTCACCCATATTTATCTATATTTATGTGAAATTCACCTAGGGTAAAAATCATCCTACCATTACTTTTAGTGACACAAAAACAGCTGTAAAATTTTTTATGATCTTTTGAAAACCTGTGGTTACTGCACTATTGGGGAAGAAATGGGAAGTAAAGCAACCTGCTGAATTCACTAAATCATTATTGCAAAGATAAAATCTGTAATCTACAAATAAAATGATTACAATGTATCTAAGAGCTTATTGTTACTAATTTAAATTCATAATGTGATCCCAGATTTCATAATAATGCCAAAAATGCTCTTGTCTACAAAATTCTTTCAATATTTGAGTGAACTTTACAAACTTTGGCTATGAAATCTAAATGCCTTCTCAGTCAAAATTAAAAGGAAAATGTTTTTTTACTATATTTTCTTTAGCTCATTTGTATCTCCTAATTTGTGGCAATAAGTAGAATAACATTGAGAATAAAAGACAAAAGGAGAAACAAGCAGGTCTTGATTTTGAATGAGATAGCAACCAGTTTGTCCCAAACGTGCTAAACATTCATCTCCTATCACAGCTATGTAGATTGTATAGTACTGCTAGGAGAAAAAAAAAAATCTTTTTTCAATGCATTTCTGGACATTTTCAGTCCTAACATTTTGCAGTATGATGCACATCTCTCCTTTTGTACAAGTTTCAGGAGACCAGGCAAGTTTCAGCCAACTGTAAGCTGTCAAAAGAATCAAACAGCTTTTAACATTCTGACTTCTCTGTTTTCCATTTGACCTCTTTACATTTTCAAGAAATTCTAACTTTACTTTCTGTGTCTGGAAGGCTGAGTTAAAGAAGCTTAGAAGCAGGCCTTGTTAATTGTTTCTCAATTAACACTTGACCACTTGACCTAGTTTCAGGTCAAGTGAGTACAACTCTATTTATGTTTAATGATGGACCTCCATGCAGTTTTGTTTTCTCCCAAATCGTTATTGTACAGTCCCCTTGTGTTCAGAAGCAAACTGTCAATCACACATGCATTGCTGCTTGAGATGAGAATGAAAACAAAACAATTGTAGGAAAGTTTATACTCTATTTAAGATGCTGATTAAAATCCAGACTTCATTAAAGTGATGCAACAATATTAGAAATTAAACAATAGATTTTTTTTGTACTGAAGAGCTTGGAGTAAATTTTATATTATAAAATTCAACATGTATAACACGGCAAGAAAAAAAGCATCTGCTTTCTTACAAAACAGAATTAAACCATTTGTCAATTGGTCAAAAATAGCAAGCTGGTTGCCATGTTTCTAAAACAACACAAGTTGTTCTCTCTTTCAGGTAACAAGAGTCATAACACAACAACGAGATGTATCTGGGTTTTCTGGTACAAACTGTATTTTCATGTTGGTGCCAGTAACAAATTGGTTCTCAAGAAAACAGCGAGATGTCAAAGAGTCAAACTGTGAGGGGTTAGTGGGAACGGTGGTCATGATTGAGTTCAAAGCTGCTGGTCTGCGGCGGCTGAAAGAGCACGATGAGCGAGATGAAATGTCCCTGCTCCAGAAATCAGTTACAAACAATGTGCTGAATATTACACAAAGACAGCTAAAGCTTTGTCACATGCTTCTGGACAAATATGAAACAATTTTATTTTCATACTGTCACCATAACAACCTTTTAATCCAAAGATGACCTATTTTTATTGGCTGATGGATTGGATCAGATTCATTTTAGCTCTCTTAGATTTTAGACCTCCAGGGAATGTAAGGGCATTTTCCACCAAGCTGGTTCCAGTGCTAAACTAATGCTAGTCCTTACTTGGTATGCATTCTCTGTGTTTCCACAAACCCAAACTCTGGATTGGGCACTGTCAAGCTGATGTTAACATAAATGGACCAAAGGAAAGAACATATTTTTTGGGGGATTTATCAGTTAGTAAAAATATTAAAGGACCATGTTTAAAACCAGAGTGTAAATTTGACTGTTTTGTCATCAAATTAATAGAAGAAAATTTTGAGAAGACGAGCTTGAAAAAAGGTTGGAGTAGCATCAGAATAACACAAACTGCCTCCTATCTTCTGTTTATTAATTAATGTTAATGTGCTTTAAACTCCAAAATGAAAACAGCAAAACATTTATCACGTAGGCATGAATTTACTGGATGACGCTTCAATGTCTGGCGTAAATAATTAATATTTCATCTTTCGATCTAACAATATGTTTTAATAATCAAATGACAAAGCACTACTGAGGTTTTTTCTACCAAATTTAAAGCATAGAATTTCTGATATTGATTTGATATTGTCACAGTAGTTTTGTGGTGTTTATTTTGATGACAATAAAAGTGATGGCATTTCAGTCCATTCAAAGCCCACAACATAGAATGATGTCCTTTAAAAACATAACCATTTTAAAAAGGCCATCTGTGGGACACCAGTGGCACAGAAGTGAGATTACTAAACTACTCACAATGACTGCATTTAATTCTATTTTCAAATGTATTCATATTTAGGGATATTTTCGACACTCTCAGCCATCAGTAGAGGAGATAGTAAATGTAACAATTCCAACAAAATGAGTTTTTGGGCATAACCTGTGGTTTATCAATGTTATGATAAATCAAATTTCTTATCATAATAATAAATTTTTCACAATACCAATTAACAGCACAATAAATGCTCATCCTTTGTGTCAGGCATACGAGGATTTTAACTTTCCTTGTATTTTCCTTGTATTAAAATACAAGGACTACATGTCCTAAATAAATTTGATAACCCTGGATTTTAAATTAAAACAAAAAATAGTAATAATAAAAAAACAAACTTTGTGCAGCAGTATGAGCCACATAATACAGTATTTCTTGGGCTAGTTCTGACAAACCTGTGACACATGTTTACTGGAATCAATTCTGATCCAAAAACAAGTAACACAGCCATTAGTCTGAACTTCGATTTCAAGCTTTTATGTCGTTTAAAAGGTGCATCAACTTCCACATTGTCATGGAAACAAGTCTTTTTCTGAGTGTTACATGAAAAGAAAACACCAGGTCTGTCTCGGTGGGCGTGGATGTGTGTTCGCGCCCTCATTCATGTCACACACTGTGGTGCAAATTGAGCTGGCTCCAGTTAACAAATTTCACTCAAACTGGAGCCCAAAGAACCTTCAGCTGATGTAATTATTCCAGTAATTCCTGTGGCTTTGATTGTTGAGGAATAAGTTCAGAGTTTTGACCTCCTACATTTACGCTTATGTGGGCGATAACCCCTTGGCCGCTCTTTTTTTCCTGAAAACGTGTGAAAAAAAAAAATGGAAGAAAACTGATTTCTGTGCTTAAGAACAAATGTTAATTATTTCTTAAATTATTTAACAATGACTCTTTCTGAAAATTGGCCAGCTAAGGCATATTCACACTATTAATTGTTTTTTGCTGAAATCACCACGGAGCTAAGAAAAAACACCCCAGAATTAGCAGATATGAAAATAAGACTCTCATTTCCAGTCATTTTTCAATTAATCTGGTGGTCGTGAATGTGTTTGTTTCTTTTTCTCTCACGCTGTGGGAGGATGGAACTGAACAACACTGGGTGACACAGAGAGTCATAGGAGATGATAAAAGAGAAGGCAAAAGGAAGCGATTGAAGTGATGGCCTCTGATGTTGTGTTTACTTGTCATCGTAATGTAGGTCAAAGCCCAGTGGAGGATCCGTAGATTGCTGGAGTTGTGAATGGGTTGCATCTGTCTCGCCTGATTTAGCCAAATCAATAAAAATTGTCATTGTGCTGATTTGAAGATCTGTTCGCCCCACCTCAATCGTCCCCTGGCACCACACAGCATATCGATTCGCAGCTGCAGCACTGAGGGGACGTGCACAGCATGAACGGTTGGGATAATAAGGCCAGCAGTTTGCTGACTTTGGCATGTTGCTGCATAGCTCTCACAGGCAGCAGTGTGAAGAAATATCTGTGAATGGGAAACAAGAGGGTCTTTCAAATTGCTTTAGTGTTTTAGTTTCTATTCATATTATCATTACATCCAGAAAGGCGACCACATATTCATGTCCTTTTGCAGTCTGTCCTTTAGTGCAGCAGATGGTGCTGCAGTAAATGAGCACACTGTCAGCTACATACACCTACATCCTCCAAAAGTTTATTTATTAATGTCTTTTTTAGTGTTTTTGGCTCATGGTGGTGCCTCATGTCTACGGCCCTTTATCTATGCTGCCAGCTTTATAGTCTAAATCTTTTGATTTCAGGTTTACAGCTTTAGCACACACTAGATTTTGGCATCACCACAACACTGACCTACTTGAAGGCTTCACTTAGCATTTTATTTATTTATATATTTATTCATTTTTGTAATGTTTCCATGGTCGTAAAAAGCAACAGTCCCATAAATTTTTCATGCATAATTTCATGCTAACCAGAAACATTATGAAGGGTTTCATTTCTTATCTTATGAGGGGATTACCACCGTTTGCAGCTGTCAGGAAAAAAAATATTTTTTAGACTGCATTTCCAGATTTGTTCTTCTTTTCTAAAGGTTATCAGATTAGTAAAAGTAGGGATTTGTTCATCGAATTTGTTTCACTGGAAATCTGTGTTAAAATACATTAATAAGAACATAGTTCTGCTTATGCTTTAACTCTGCAAGGATCTTTTGAGCTCTCATTCCTGTCTAACTAAAATGGTGTGCCTAGAGATTTTGGGAAGTACAGTAATAGGAGTCAAGGTGTGCCAGTAACCTGGTTGCGTTGGATTTTAAAAAAATCTTCAATTTTATGCATCCCTTTTCAAATGAACTTGTAGAGTCTAATAGCATCACTTTTAGCCTTCAAAGTGTCCTATTTGTGTCATACAGTGTTGTTCATAGTGGCTCCAATATTTTCTGACATCTTTGAGCTTACCAAACCTGTTTTTAGCTGAGAAACCTTTAACTGAGTGTGGTTCACTGTTGCAGCATTTATCAAAGTTCTGTCCAAGTTTCATCTTGGACAGAACTGAGATGTTAGGTTACCTTGGTCAAGCAAAAAGTTGCCAAAACGTAACTTGGCAGACCAGTTGTGGTTGTGTGCTTACTTACATTTATGAATTCCTGTCTAAGTTTACCTTGTATTCTTCAAACATAAAAGTATATATTTACAGAAATGTTGTGTGGAATTTTCCTTAATTGATGTTTTGTTAAAATAGCAGAATTTGAAGTAATTTTAAAACAATTATTACAAACATATGTATTATTAACAAACTGCATTTCAGTTTGTAATTTAGAGGTTTTGTTATTTCTAAAAATGTCAAACATATAGTATATCATGGCAAGAGCAGCTTTGCTATATTTTTAGCCATATTAAAAATATTTCACATATTAGAAAAAAATTTTGGACAGAAGTGAATAGATTTACTGTAAACTGGCCAAGATGGATTGAAACAGCCATCTGAAGATGAAGGAATTTCTGAGTGATGGCATCTAGTTCTTCTGATTAAAAAAAAAAAAGAATTAGATTGACTTACAGTCTAGAATTGTAAAATCAGCTCAAAACTGGGCATGGTCTGTTAACTTTGAGTAAAAATATAATTTTTGTAGTATAAACAAGAAGAAAATTTAGAAATATTTGTAACATTATCACATTTTCTCTTTGATGTATTGTTCTTTTGATTTTGTCCAAATAAAGCAAAACTATAGACTAAACATCACAAAATCTATTAGTAGTTTTAAAGATATGTGGTGCAGAATAATAAAGCTTTTCAGAGTATAACAAGCTGACATCAGCTGGTTCATTATGTCTGTTGTGGAGCTCGTTTAGTCTCCGTCCTTTTAGTGACCAGAAAACGGCCAAACAGCTAGATTTGTCTAGCCATTAAAAAAATCTAATAGGCCTCTTTCAGTCAGCTGAACTGTGGTTCACAGAAACAGGCAAGGGAGTAGAAGCACTGCAAAACTTTATGCTTCACATCTCTAAAGGAAAAAAAAAAATCTCCCGTACTTTCTCTTATTAAAACACCTTTCAAATGTAGAAACGGTGTGTGAGAAAATTTCAGAAGTTTTAAAATGTTTTTTAATGGTTTCCCTTCACTGCTAACTCATCTGAGACAATTTAGGTATTGAACGACGAAAGTGAATTAAACACATCACACATTAGTGTATTATCTGCTAAATTTTACTTTTTTTTTAATTCAATATAAAACAGAAACAATGGTTTGAAGACAAAAGCACCCTTTGATTTGATTGTGACATTATTTTCAAACTTTTGTAGAAATTACCAATTTCCTTTCAATTCCTTTCTGTATTTATGACAGGGGTTGGGACCAAACCCCTGTCTGAAATGTCTCAGACGTCTCAGTTGCCCCGATCCTGTCTTGCTATTTCTCTCTCTTTTTTTTTTTTTTTTTGGTTGTACTCACAGAACGGTGTTTCTGTCAGGCAATATTAGACTCATGCAGTTACAAATTAGAAGATAAGAGGAAACATAACAGAAAATGTCAAAAAGCTGAATGAGAGAGTTGTATGAGTGCAGTCTGTAGTGAATATGTGTAGAGAAATAACTTCAATCTTTTATTAGTGTAAAAATATTCCATGTCCTCTGGAAATGACATGACTAAAATAAACACATCATGAACCTCCGAAGGTCAAAAGTTTAATAATAAACTATTTTTAACAAAAAAGTTGAAAACACAGACCATAAACCATCAAATATTTCTATTAATCTAAGCAAACTGGGGTTCTGGCTGTAGCTTCACATTTACCATCCTCAAATTAGACGGAGGTTATTCTCTTCATTTATCTCTTGGCAAGAGAGCAAATAGGGATATTTTCTAACCACTGAACTTCTACTTTAAATGTAAACAGCCACATTACCGCCATTCACTGCATAATGTGCATGTTTATTTAGTGAATACACCATTTAAAAGAGGATTCATCATCAACCACACTTCACCCTGAAAAAGAGCTTTCACTTCCCTCCATCACATTTCCATATTAGCCCCAGGACTAAGTGGAAGCACTTAGGGAGGAATGCGCTCAGTATTTTGTCAGCATTCTGACACCAAATTATTTCCTCTGCGTCTGTCTGGCACGAGGATGCAGGGATGCCACTCGCTGTACCCAAATGGGCTTATTTAATGATGATAAAGGGCGTCTTTTTCAATAGATATACATTAACTACGAGGGGAGTGAGACAAAACTTCCTCTGGCAAGGTTAAAGCCCTGGTTCATGATCTGAAACAAAGCGGTCTGGATCGACACTAAAACTGATTTAGTTCTTCTCCTGATCAAACAGAGAAACAATAGAATAACCAACATAAAAAGAGGTGACATTTTTGAATTGTTCACATCTATCATCAGCACCATTATCAAAACACAACCTGTGGGGGTCAAAAATTTACAACAGCTTGTTAAATTAATTCTGAGCTTCTAGTGATTGCTGGAACCATTTTTTTCCAAGAGTGGAGTTGTTTTTAACCATCCGCACAGGGCCAAAGAGATCGGTGAAGGCTCAGATATATACATACACCCCAGCTAGTGTTTGGATAAATGTCCCCTAGCAAAATTTTGTTTTGTAGTCACTAACAAAGCACTGGGTGGACTGTACTCTTTCCAGAAATTTTATCAGTTATATTTACTTATTCTTTCTGCCATATACCTTCCTATTTAACATATTCTATTTTTAACTAGTTATTAATTCCAGGAAGTTGATGTAAGCCTGTTTTATCTATTAAAGAGCCATATTTGATGTATGATTGGGATCATTGGTGTTTGAAGCACACCACTGTGTCAAAGTTTTAACCATCTAGTTGGTAACTAAAATTGAAGCTGAAGGATTTTACATAGTCGTTTGTGATCATTCACTTCATCTGCTATGTGCATGGAACCTTTACCTCTAGCAGTGATGCAGCTCCACAGCATGATGCTGCCACCACCATGCTTAACAGTTGGTAAAAGTGTTGTTGTAGGTTTCATAACCTCCTGTTTACTCCTTCAAACAAACGTTTTGTCATTGTGGCCAAATAGTTGTCTGACCATGACAACTTTACTGACAACATGAAACTTAACTCCTGAGGATATTTGGCTTGTCCAATTTCCGACCAAATTGGCTTGACCAAGCTCTTGGTCGGAATACGAGACAGATGTTCCAGCTGTTTGTACTTTGTGGTGGGCTTGAATATCTGCAGTTTCTGGATTATTTTTGAACATGCTAAGCCTTTTTCTTTCATTTGAGGTTGATTGTTTGAGTCGGATGGTTGATAACTGGACACAAAACTGTTTTTGGACTAGATAAAGCAGCCTAGTACCTCCTCGAAGGTCTGATCTTCTGATGTACTCTTGGAAATGTGAGCAGTATTCATAAGTGTGAAGCTGAAAAACTTCTTTAAATGTCCCTGAAAGGCAGTCCAAGTAATATGCTATTAAAATTAACTATCAACCGCTCTCTGAGCCAATAGCGGTCCAGTTTCCTCCCAGAATTATGCCAGAAGCTTGTAAATGGCTACAGTGGCTACACAATAAAATTTCAATTTGTGCCTCTTCTCAAACCTATTTAAAAAAAAGTAACTGCAGTGTTATGTTGTATAATCATTCCAACCTGAAAAAACAACAGTTCAAAAGCATAAAAGAACAATATTAAAATGACAGTCATGACCACGATGATGGCATCAGTTCTGAACTTCTCTAAAGCTCTTCTGGGCTTAATTAGCAGCCTAATCCGGCACCAACACTTCGTGTCGGCTGTTCCTTTAGGGTCCCTTGGCTGGGTGTGCATTCTTTAACTCAATAAGTCTCTGCAAGTGTCCTAAAATGAATAAGTGCTGAGTAATTACAGCTGACAGATCTGAATCATGAAGTTGCTTAAATATTCATGAAGGACACTTGAAGAGCAGATGTGCTAATGTAAAGTGCAGCACCGTGTAAAAACAGCATAGGTATCACTCTTATAGGAGTTTCACATTTTTCTGGCTGGTGTAAAAGAATTAAGATGTCACTAGCTGAGATTAACATATGCCTACCTGCAAGTTGGGATGCATTTATTTGAATTAACATTAATTTCAGGGAGATTTAACCTGAGTCGAGAGGCTCCTGATTAGCTTAATCCCACCAGATCATAGTTTGATTTACTCATCTGAGTGTAAGCAGCCATTGAAGGCAGCGGAGGGTGATTAGCCGCAAAGCTGGCTTCGAAATTGACTCTGCTGTAAAAGTACGGAGATGTTCGTAAAAGACAGAGCATATGGAAAGATTTTGTGTATTAGTATACGGGAGTGGGCCGTTAACCTTCGCAGGAGCAGGAGAACCCTGTCGGCATGTCTTGCCTTGTCGGCATGTCAGATGGAGACCAGATGGCCGCAGCTAGGTTGCACAATCCACCAGCTCCATTGATGCAAAGTGGAAAGCATGGTCTACTCCATCTAAGTAACAGTGTGGTGCCATTACAGAGCTAAAAGCTGGACATATGGGAGACCCAGGAGGAATGCATAAGCAGCTAAGAGACACTAAACAGAGATCTGCAAAATAATATTGTTGGGACTTGGAAAAAATAAACAAAGTTTCTTAATTTTTAAAAACTGCAATAGGTAACTTTTATTTTATAATAATTTTTTTTTTTTTTTTGCATATTTGTTAATGATGAGACAGATAAACTGTGAATACAACCTGAGCCAGGGCAAGGGTCTTAGTGTTGTCAATGACCCTTGTGTACGCGTTGCTCACACCATCCATCTTTCTCTCAGCTATGCTACCGCTCCTTCCTCACAGCAAAGCCTGCCATGAATGTGCAGGCTACTTAGCATGGCTACAAATGACAGCAGATAAACACTTTTCCTGTAACAGTAAGTTGTCTCTTTGCCATTAACACAGCTGCAGCAAACTGGCAATCTTGCAAAATACTTACATGAGCCTGATTGACAGTGCTACGATGCGCACCCTGCCTCTGATTGGTTGTTTCTGACCAGTAGCGATTTATTTGACCATTGGGCCACAGGGTGGAGGCAGAGAAGCTTCATTTCTTTCATATACTGTATCTGTCTCAAGTAATACTGTCAACATAATGAAAGTTTGAACAAACATGTAAAAAAATACTCGTACAAAAGTTACCAACTGAAGCTTTAATTAAAATGAAAACAAAATGAACTTTTAATTCTGAGCATCTCTCGGAAGACTGTGGTAAAAAAAATAAAATATTTTTTTGGAGTTTCTTTAGTTTAAATAAACGGTGAGGAGTAAAATTCAGCAAATAACGGGGGATAAGTAAAATTTATCACTCAGAAGCCAGTTATTCCCAAGCACAAGTCGTGTTATGTGGGTGATGCTAATTTAAAAAGAGCTTTTTTCTGAAATGTTTCTTTCAATCTGCAAGTGCCTGTCTGTAAAACTCTTCTTCCTCTTAACTGATGCTATTATTCCAAGGAGACGCAGAGCTGCACTAGAAATTTTTCAGTGTAAGGTAGAATAAAAAAGGTCCCATTTTTCACATTGCGCCTTTAATGCTTGAATGAAGGTAAATGTGCCTCATGATAAACATTTTAATTGCTTTAGAATTAAATAAATGTTTTGCATTGGAATGTATTAAGCATTGATGAAATATACTTTTTCGTTTCTCTGCTCTACCATGGACTGGCAACCTGTCTAGGGTAACTGGACAAGTAACTGGCAAATTTACATTTTCTTTGCATTCTCAGCTTAAATCGAAACATGGAATCATGCAAATATCAGCAATGCTCTTAAACTCAAAAGATGAAGGGTTTATGTGACAACATAGCAAAAAAGTCTAACAGTACCTCATCAGAAGGACATTGCTTCGTTGCGGACTCCAGTGATAGTCATAATTTTGACTTGAGGCACAAATTTACTGCCTTTAGTCTTGAATTGATGAAGTAAAAAATAGCTTGAGACCCATATCAGAGTCTGACACCAATCACCTTGGGATTGGACTTTAAATTACTTTATATATTTTAGTAAACAAAATTGTGTTTCGAACAGATTTCTTGAATCAAATAACATTGACATTATTTCAATTTCTTGTCCATTTCACCAAAGTAAAATTCCTAAACCTGACACAAAATCCAGTGATGCTTCAGAACGCAAACCTGACAAAATATGATGTTGCTCAGCAGCATTTAGAGACAAATTAGAACTTATGTGATTTATTTAGCCCACAGAAATTAATATTATGAACATCAAAGCAGTACAGGTTAGTTTCTCTTACTTTACATAAAAAGAGAAAATCATTATAAAGCGACGTCTTTCTTACTTTAGCTAAATTAATTCAGCTAAAGTAAAAGCAGAAAATCTTTACATTCAGCTCCTATTATAAACTGCAACACTTAAGCAAAAGTTGTCAAGTAACCAAGTGAATTCCACCATTAAGTAGGTGAATAAACATTCTGTTCTAGGAAGCATGTTTTGTCCATAGCATCATCTTTAGAAACTCATTTTAAATGACTTAAGATTCATGATTTAAGCTTAGGCCTAGTTTTGACTTTGAACTCAAATTGAGACTTCCACATATTGAAACTTAACTTGAGATGTGGGTAAAAGAATGTGAAATTTACTTGTGACTTGTAAAATAATGTCCCGATACCATCACCAGATAAAACATGCAACCCCCGTCCCCCAAAAAAAGCACAAAGCAAAAAAAAAGAACAAGATAATTAAGTCTGAAAGGAAACAGAGATTTAGCACTAACGAGGTGTCTTGCATGTTTTACGTTTCTCTGCCTCTGTTAATGAGTGATTAGCAGGCTTCTGGAGTACTACATATCATGCTGAGAAGGTTACACATTCATTTGAATAAGCTCTACTAGGAGGAGACATCTAAAACATGAACCAGGACTGAAATCCACTGCAGTAGATGCTCAACAAAAAGATGACACATCCCATGTTCTTCACTGGATCTGTTTAGTATTTCTCATATCAATTATTTTGTTTATCCACTGTAGGTCTGATGTTTCTGTTGTCATGGATAAACAGACTGAAGTCAAAATAAGCAGCACTTTTATGGTGTTGTCTAAGAAAGTTTGACTTAAACAGTTTAAATTAGACTTCAGTCCCAGGATTTGAATGTCAGTAACGTCTCGACTCTTTAGAGCACAGATTTATGTCAGGTCTAGAATATTTTTTGGGATGTAACTTAACTGTCACTTGTGCAATGGAAGAATCATGCATCTCTCAAGCCTTTGCTGGGTTGTTTTAGACCTGATTAAAGACCTGATTTTTTGTTTCTGTTCATCTGCTGTGGATTGCTTGTTAAACCTTACACCGTTATAACCAAATACAAACACTCAAGCGAAAAGGAGCAGAAAAGCAGTCAGCGTGAAGAAAAAAAAAAATGGCAGAGAGCTCGAACCCCCTTTGATCAAGATCACTTCAAAATATCACAAAGTCTGGCTCTTTGGATTAAGACTATTAATAGGTTAGCTGGAAAGGCTTATAGCATTATGCACATTTCCACTGAAATTGGCATAATAGGTTGACAAAATGCAAATTTAATTTTGCTTGATTTGTTTATTGCTTTTTTTTACCTTATTAAGCTTGATCTTCAAAAAATGATTCCAAAGTCAAAATACACTATATTGTAAAAAAACAAAAAAAACAAAAAAAAAACAACCAGTCTTAATCAAATGTTTTCGCAACAGAAACTAAGACTTGCAAATAAAACCAATCTTATATTAATTAGTGAAATGTCTCAACAAACTAATCAAGTTATAATGGAGTTATAACCAGATTATAACTCCATCTGCATGAGATCCTGAAGTGACATTTCTGGATATCATGAATGTGGCAATTTAATAACAATACTAAGAAAGTCATGCTTTTTTTAAGACTAACCGCACAACGCTTATGATGAGGCATTGAGGTGATATATCAAATGGTGTTTTAAATCTTCTCCCTTCCCTATGAAGAATTTAACTTTTGGAAATAAGCTTTTTACTTTAATAAAATTCAGTCATCAGAAGGGCTGTTTCACCTGAAGAATAAAACCATCTTTCTGTTAATAATTGAAGTTATTTCTAAGGCTGAGCCAATGAGATGGTTTATAATAAAGGTGTTAGAGAAGGCCTCATTAGGAAAAAAAAACTTAACTGTGTCTCAGCCAGTGTTATACTATTAGAATCTTGTTCTGGTGTTCACTGAGGCAAACTCGTCTGTCCATTTCCATGTGAGACCTGCACAGAGCTTCTGTACCGAAGTGACAGGGAATTGTCTCAGGAGTACAAACTGCCTTATTACAGGAAAACTTAGAGGCGCCACATCTTCACTGGGAAATCCCCCATCTTTGAAACGCCTCACTTTCTACTCTATCTACCAAGGCGTTTGATCAAGACCACACACTGCAGAATACACTCTTGGGCAGGAAATGGAGTGAAATAATTGAGAAAGCAAAGAAAGTCCAGTTAAAAACATTAAAAGGCCTACAGAAAATATGAAAGGCTAATGATTAAAACTGAAAAGATCACAGGACAATATTTTTTATTTTACATTTTATTTTGATAGTTAATAAAAATAACGATTTTAGTTCAGGCTCACATTAAGGAAATATATTTTGATCCAAAACCAAATATACTTCCATTCAAGTATGTTTGTCCATTTAGCAAAAATTAGACCCATCGCTGTGAAATGGTAACCAAGGTGACACCAATCTGTAGCCATGCACAAACAATGCTTTGCAGAAGTATTCATTCCTCTTCAACATTTCTACATTTTATTGCATTATAACTACAAACTTCAAATCAAGTAAAGTCAAGTTTATTTGTTGAACACATTTCAGCAACAAGGCAGTTCAAAGTGCTCTACGCCATAGAAACATAATACAATAACCAGTTATGAAACAAGCAGTAAACATTACATTTTGTCAAACACCATCACCATAATCCTCTCAAACGTCTGCGCATCTATTGGGGTTTTATGTGATACACCAACAGAAGGTAGACCATAAATGCAAAGTGGAGGAAAATGTCATGTGGGTGTTTTTGTATTCTTCTCCCTTTACAATGAGGCTCATGAAAAATTTGGACCCTCTACAACAGCATGTTTGTTTTTACAGCATATTTGGACATTATGGATATTTAATGTGGGCAGCACTGTGGCACTGGTGCCTTGCCGTATCAAAAACGTTGCAGGTTCAAATTCCAGATTGATAGATAGAGGTGGTATTTACAGTTTTAAATGCTACAATATGCAAGGATTTTATCCATTTTTGTCAGACTGTGCCATTGTTTTGTTGTGGGAAATACAGCAGTAGTCGTGAGTGAGACTGTTGAGAGCATTTGTCACTGAGACACAGTAGAGAGGAGGGTTAATGTTGCTCTTGCTTTCAATTTGAGCTCTCAGCTGCTAAAAGATACAAGTTTGGTGTGGGGTTTTGACAGCTCCTGCCCTGGAGCGGCATCCATTGTTATAGTCTCCCTTATCACCAGTATGGGAACAATCAATACCTCCTACACGTTCCTCGAAATATATTCAAAGAAAGCAAATAAATGTTCTTCTGGATCTTACAAATATTTTTATTTTGTTTCAGCTACTGAGCCAGAGAATCCAAGGCTGTTTTTACAAAGATGTGGGATATACAATATTGTCTGAATTGTCTCTTTAGACTAAGTAAATTTTCCTCTATGGAGAAAAGTTTGAAAGCAAAACGGCAAAACCCACACATTACCTTCAGCAACCCATAATAAAACAATACCAGTTAAATTTTTTTTCCCTGACATCACATTTGAAGCATTATCCATTGCTTATTGTTAATCAGCGATGGCACAATGATTACATATGTACAACTGTATTGCCAGTATTTGTTTTAAAGCTATTTCTCCACAGTCACCAGTAATTTAATTAGCTAAAGAATCACAGTGTAATAGTGTTTCTTGTCTTTATGCCTGGGTTCTTTTATTCAATACATTTCATGTAAGATGACTTGATTTCTCCACCAACTCTTTCCCTTTTCTTCATAAATTCTTTATGAATTCGACCTTCCAATGAGGGTTTTTGCAGCTGAAGAATGCTTGGCTTTGTGAATAAATTTCAATCTCAAAAGAATGTGAGCTGAAGGTATAAAAAAACAACTTTAAATAAATCTCACTCGATTAGTATGTAAACTTTAGATGCAGCTGATAAGGCACAGCTCCGGAGACGTTCTCTGCTCATCTCTGTTTGCCCTCTGAGACCTCTAGTCATACGCTTGCGCTCTCTTTTTATTTGTCTCTCCAGCACAAAAATTAAATAAATAAAAAATACACACTAGCACAGTTACTGCAGTGGGAAGATGCAAAAATGAAGCTTTGCTCTTTGCCTGGTTATAAAAATAGAGCATTTTATTAAGACTGATGAAAATATTTTATCATTTTATCGACAGGGGAAGCAGAGAGGTGGGAGAGTTTTGCTGCATCGCTGCTTCAAATGAGGATTCTGCTGGTAGGAAAGGCAGATAGAGGGAGAAGGAATGATTAGGATGCTGTGGGGGAAAGACGGGAGAGAGTATCTGTATTAAAGGGAAACCAAACAGAGGCGTAATGGGTCTGGACAACACAAGGATCAGACAGTGTTGTAAGGGGAAAAGAACTATAGGCAACGGGAGAGGGAACGTGGGGGAGAACACTAACTACTAGAGAGACTACAGAAGGAGGGACAAGCAGATGGAGAAAATTGATAGAGGCAAGAGGGAGGCAGGATTTGTCTTTATTGTCCTTGTTTGGTTTAGTTGGAGCAGAAAAAAGGAAAGAGAGACTGCAGTGTGGTGCAGCACGTTCCAAACAGAGAGGAGACGAACTGGGGGCAGTGGGCTGCCTGTACACCTTGGGACCTGTGCTGAATGCAGGTGGAGTGATGCAGGAGAGCTGATGGACATGGAGGGCAAAACGGTTCGGGAGGGGTTATATGACGAAGGGACAAGGGGAGACGGGCAGATTTCAGGAACAGGTGGGGAAACTGCAGGAGGTGAGGGGTAAAGAAAAAATAACCACTCAGATTGGGTGCATCATGGAGCACCTTGGAGATGCGTTAATAACCCAGTCATGCGTCTCAAAGGGACAGTAATTTTATTCCAGGGATACAAAAAGAACACACAACTCAAATGATTATAGTACTTTTTAATCTCATCTTTTTTCAGTAATGTGTTTAGAATACAGATCAGCAGTACAGTGCTTTTCTGAAATGGCAGGACTTGTTTTGCCCTACAAATGCACATTAATTAACATGTTGCAATTCTAGTTGGTATTAAAAACTGTCGCTAAAATTAAGCTTCTCTTTCAAAGCCATAACCATCTATTGAGAATTAGTTGCATATTATTACTTTGTTAATGATGAAATTGGCTTTGCTTGTACAATTGTACTTTTAAACATATTGTCAATATTAGGTGTCCACATTATAAGATGAATGTATTTGATAATGATATTATTTGGATATTTGAGTCAATCCACATTCTCCCCCCTTCTCTTTTGTTGCCATCATTACAAGCCGCTTCTTTCTGTGAACTTTAGCTTCTCAGTCACAATAACCTAAGCAAGGACATTGTGGGCATGAGAGGTCATCCAAATAACAAAATACACCATTAACAATCAGAAATTGAATGCTTTTCAATTAATACATAGTGCTATACCAGATTTCCTGTGAAAGTAGCCCTTTGTGATTCTGATATTTAATACTATATTAAGAAAGCTTATAAATGTGAATGTTGCAAACTTGATTTTGGTAGTGATTATTCCACATTTTCTACCTCCCCTTTTGGAGGTAGAACATGAGAAAAACATGAGAAAAACTCTCCATGCTTTAGCATCACAGGCAATACATTTTACATAATATGAGGGTAGCCAGAGATTACGTAAATGCTCTCTTAAAATAAAGTATTATTAGACTGTTTTGTTGTCTGAGGCTGTTGGGACTCAGCTTAATGAGTCTGCTGTTCTGTTTAGCTGACACCAGAGCAGCCAGTGTTCAAAGCGCACTTCATAGGTTGAGCCAGTTGCAAATTTGAACTTGTCAATGAATTATACATGTTCAGATCTTTTGTTCTTTAAACAGAGTGACAGCAATTTTCTTCATGTATTTATTATAGTTGTTTTTGTGTAAAAGGCCTGTTGCATCTCAAAATCTGTACCAATTTATTATCTACCAAAGAAAATGCTGGTTCTCATCTGTCCGATAGTCTGAATTCATAATAAAGAACTCTGTCCTTGTTAGAAATACTATAACGGATGAGATGTCCATCAGTGCAATTCCTCTTTGATTTAATCCATGTTGAATTATAGATAGCTGCTGTTTTAATTATGCTCAAATTGAAAAGTTAGTTGTCATTTCTAACTTTTCAAAAAGTTTCCCTCACATCTCTGCCATGAAAAAACAATGTCTTCCCTCCATCTCTTCCTGGATCTGGCTCTTGCTATTTACGAACAGACACAGTTCAGCAGTATCTATAAGCTTTGATGTTCAGTGCATGATTCTTCAACTTTTTTAGTAAAGTTCACAGCAAGCAGTGGTCGCTGTTGATGACGTCAGTAAGGCGGATCAAATACTGAGACAAAAATGTGTTTGTAGCATCCCTAACCTAACTTTGCACATATCAGATATGTTCCTGTCCTTCAGGGTAACTGGTGTAACTCATTTCTGCATTAGGTATCTAGAGCTTGTCCAAAAAAATCACTGTTTTTAAAGCAGCTGCTTACTCTACTTTAGAACAGTGATTAATGACACCTTAATAGGCTCCACTCAGTTGTTATTCATAAGATGAAAATATGTCTGGTAAAGGTTGCATTTTCAGAAACTCACATCTGTGCAACATTAGTGATAATCGCCTTTAGTAATTCCATCTTTTCTTTTCTCACTTAATTGCTGCTTAAAATCATGTGTAAATTATAACTTTGTGGGCAAGATTTGTCTAAAATACTATCAAAAGAGACATTTATGAAAATCTTTTTGTTTTAGTGCAATATTAAAAGACTGTGGTGCTTTTTTTCTTACAAGGTACTATCATAATAGACATGTCATTTTAAAATTTGATTAAAATGGAAGCTTGATATAAAATTGTCATTGTTGTATTGTGAATAAAAACTTTATAATAAAAGCTCCTGTTTAATTTAGAGCATTTAATTTTTACATGGAAAGTGTTTCTGATGGAAAATTTAAAATTTAAACAAATAAATAAAATTCTGAGTAACTATATGTAGTCTGCATTTTGATTTTCTTGAAATTAGTTTTCAATATCTGATTTTGGAGAGGATTCACAAAATTCCCTTAATACCAAAAATACATCCTGAAATGTGATGGGACTGCTGTGTCTCTCGGATAAAAAGTATTCCTGTATTAATCACATAAAAGGAAGGATTTAGTTATGAATTTCTCACTCCATGCTCATGTTTGATTCTCTTGAATATTATACACAGTTCTTAAATGCTTTGTTCACTTCTTGTGCAGCTTGATATTTTCATTAAATTTGTCAGGTTAGTGCCATCTGTCTATTCATGGCATAATGGAATAACGCCAAAGCACTCCAACACCACAACATCTGACACATACAGATGACTCTGTATTCAAGTGTCCTCTGAAGGTATCAGTGTTATCACCTGCATCATTGCTCCCACTCACGCTTGTCTGGCCTGGATACAAGTCAAAGCGACTCAGCTTTAGACACAATCATAGGCTCCAGTTAGATTGAGAAATTGCTTTCCTAAGTAGACAAATGCTTGTTCAATCAATCTTGCAACAAAGCGGGGTTCTGCTTGAATATTTCCAGGAGGCACCTCTATCCTCTCCCCCTTTGTGGTTGCCACAATAAAAAATCCTCAGAGTCTCAGAGTCTAGCACTGATAAAGGACCACTGCCTCAATCTTTTAGATAAAAGTAAAGTACATCTATTCATATTACATCCTCTATTGCGTCTTATTGAGACAAGCCTGACTGTTAGAGGGAAATTGTGTGGGCACACAGTGAGATAAAAAGTGAGACTGCAGGGCTCGGCAGCCACAGAGACAGCTTTGTTAACTGGTGACAAGATAAACATGTAGACCAAACCCAAGTGTGCTCATGAAATATGTATCTTTCCAAAGGGATGTGGAGCATGCTTAACTTAAAGGCCATGTGCTGGAGGTGCCACGAGAATCCACCAGTGGCCTTATTTGCCACATTTCTGGGCTGGGGCCATGGAGACAAAGTTCTCTGCAAACTGGTTGTTTACTTTAACAATCACATCCTGCATCTTCTTATGTATTTTTGTGCATCTCTGAGTGTTGTTTTACTGCCAAATAATAGGTATAAAAATGATAGATGCTGAGTCAAGTCCTAATCTTTTTTGCTTTCTTCAAACTACAATGAAATCATGACCGCTTCAGGGTATTTTTGTGTCAGCTGAATCAGGAATCTCTAGTTTAAGTACTTCTTTCCTTAAAAAAAAAAAATAAAATAAGTAAAAGAACAAAAATCCACAAAATGTAATTATGAACAATTCACTTTAATCAGATTTTCTTCTTAAGAACTTCTACCCTTAATTAACAGCTCTTTCACCATTGTTCTTAGGATGTGGCTAAAAGTTATTTTCAGGAAAAAGCACCAGCTTGAAAAAGCTGGAAATGAATCAAAATAATTTTTCTGCTTTGAAACCTGGATGCAAATATGAGTAAAATGCCGAGAAGCCATCTTCTTCTCCAATGAGAATCACTAGTTTACAAAAGTGGAAAACAAATTCCCTAAAAAAAAAAAATGCTCTCTGAAATCTTAAATATCTCTTCCAGCTGACAAATGTAAAAAACAAACAAACAAAAAGAAAAACAACAAGAAAAAAACCCAACTAAAAGCAGCACTTGAGTACCATCTGTCATATCTCAGAGGATTCCATGTGGCTTACTGATAAAACAGTATCGGGGGATGGCTGGTTTTAATTATAGTACTGACTTTTATATTTTCCAAATGACTAGGAAACCAATTAAGGCATGTGGTGTGCTGCCTCCAACTTTTATGCTATACTCATCGCTCCTTGGGATCTCTCGAAAGCCTCTTACTGGCCACATTGTGTGCAGTGTAATATTCTTACTAATAACCAGATTCTTAATAAGGCAATATTCTTATTAGGGTGTTTACATGAGTTGCATGCAGGACACTACATTTGTATTCCCTTGCACATGCTGCAAAACATAGCCTGATTAATGTCTCAAGGCAGCGTCATTTGCCCATATGGCCCTGCCGCGTGTGCTGCCCTACGAATATTTATTTACAGCACAGCGAAAACGTGTTTGCCCCTTGCAGATTTTCTGTTGTTGCTTAGTTGTCACACATCAGAAATGTTTTAAATCATACTTTAATATCAGATAAAGACAACCTCAGCAAATACAAAAGAGATGTTTTCATTTATGGAGAAAAAAAATTACAGTCCGGCCCTATCTAATGAAAAAGTACATACTCCCTAAACCTAAAAGCTCGTTAACGACAACAGCTGCAGAATTGATTTAATTAAACCACATTGGAAGTTGTTTTTGTTTTTAGCATGAAGGCAATTTCACAGCAGGTAAATTTGAATTATAACTAGACTTTGACTAGATCTGTCCAAAATGTTGTTTTTTTTCTTTCAGGGTGTTCTGGTAGAGAGAGAAATTCATATTTTCATCATTCACCAGTAATGCAGGGTTTATACAGTATTCAGTATAAACCCTGAATACTGGGTTTATTTTAATGCCAAAATTAACAGGATGTACAACTTCCAGAAATGTCATACTTTCCCAAAAGATGTACAAATATCCTTTGGGAAAGATATTTCCCAAACATAATTTTTCACATTATGTCAAATGTGAAAAAGGCTTTGTTCTTATTTAGCTAAGCAGTAGTTTTCTAAATGGAATTGTTACCTGAAGCAAATGATCCCTACAGTGCTTTGGCTGTTCTGGGTTGTCTTGGTGAGCTCCAGATGAATTGTTGATGAACTCCTGCAGTAATTTTACTTATATGGCAAATCCTGGGAAGGTTGACCATTGACCTATTTGAGGCTAAAGATGCTCCTTATGGTTCTCTGAACTTCCAAAGAAGTTACTTTGTAAGACTTTCCAGACTGAAATCCTCTAATTGTAATATAACCTTTAGAAAATAATTAATCTCTGTTGAAGTACAAAACTAAAACGAAAATGTGAAAGTGTATAGATCATTACTGCTTTTATTCAAAAGACAATCATACATAAAACTGATTTTTATTATAGCTATATCATCATAGCTTTATTTAGCAGATTTTTTTTCTGACTCTTTGCTCAGGGCACCACTGTGTATGCAGATGTATTCACCAGCAATACCAGTACTATGTCTTTCTTTCTGGTGATTTTGGATGATATTTTCTCTCGAGCTCAATTACATCAGCATGACAGTTGCACTGGTTTATTTTATTGCTTCACTACTTAGTAGCAAATTGAGGTGATTCAAAATTTCCTGCTGTAGAGTGGGGGATCCTAGCATTTCAGAATTTGAAAGTCCACAGCTGAGTAGGCCGTCTTGACAGGGAAGCTCAGACCGACAAAACACCTTCATTGGCTTGTTCATGTCTGTGAAGCTAATATTTAAACAGATAATGTGAGTTTATGTCATCCATTACTACTTTACTGCAGCAGATACAAGAACTTTATTTACCTTTTTAAGTTGCTCTCAAACGTCAGTGTGATAGCATTAGCTTGTAGTATAGCTAATATGAGGCATCTTTTAGCATTTCCCTTTTTCCTGCCGTTCTGCTTGGGAAATTACCTCCAAACACTATAATAAATTTTCCCCTAAGTATTCATATATTATTGCAGGAACTAAGTATTTTTTTTTCAAAACTGATTTCTTTAATTCTAGCTAATTTCGGCTATTTAATTAACCATCATTTGCTCATGTAGAAAACCTCCAGTGAGATAGATATTTCACATAATTTAGTTATCAGTTTTATGTTTATTTCAGCCCTATGCTAAAAAAAACAAACAATAATTAGTATTAAATCCATCAAAAATACTATTAAACAGAAATATTTTAACAATATTTTACAATTTACAATTTTTTGAATGTAGACATGTTAGCAACTCCTCAACTACGCAAAATACTCCCACTGATTCAATTTGCCTGACTTGCAAATGTGGGAAAACCGCCATACAAACATTACAGTGTAAAAACAGTCATACCTTTAATGCACAAAACAGAATCCCACATCATGTTCACTTTTACATTTACATAAATTCATCTTATGTTGTGTATGTGCTTCCAATGCTGAATTGAATTTCCTCTGAAAAAGAAAAACATTTTTTCTTGCATATCCATGAAAATGGTTTACAATTCTGTGGATATGGTGTAAAAGAATAAATGAGCATGCATTACAAATCCATGGTTCTTGGTCTTTGACATTAAAGCAGCTGTGAAGGGTTTTTTCCCCACCATGTGTAACGGGTGGCAGCAGTGAATTTCTAGAGGTCATTCAGTCAGGTTTCAATGAGATCTTTTATTCTGGGGGAGAAGAGTAAAAACAAATCAACCTCCACTTCACCTCCCTCTCCCTGCACTCCAGCCCTACAGCAGCGCGGAACAACGCTGTCTACTAACATTTTCTTTTTTCTCAGATTCAACAAAAGTGAACAAAAAAAAAAGAAATCTCACAAAAATCATAAACTAAAAACAAGGGGAGAAAAACGCTACCTGGTGGCCACAACAACACAATACAGTGGGACAGAGTTAAATAAACAGAGATAAAAAGTATAACTTAAAATAAAAACACATACCTGGGGGAGAAGAGTAAAAACAAATCAACCTCCTCTTCAACTCCCTCTCCCTGCACTCCAGCCCTAAATGTGAAAATAAAAACAATGTTCAACCGAGCTGTGCTTGACTAGTACTGGTTGTTCGCGCCAAAATTTAAAAAAGGGAAATTATAATAAAACTGTTTATAAAAACCCACAATGACGGTCAAAACTGCAAAATAACACACTAACAAACAATAACAAACAACTTATAGTAGAGAACTCAACATGAACAACAACGTCCATACAAAAAACAAACATTTATCGCAGCAGCAAACTTTCCTCTGACAGCAGCGCTGAACAATGCTGTGAGGGAAAAGGGAGCGTCCCGGTTGAAAAGATAGTCTCTCAAACTGATGGTTCACAGTCCTTTATTCAACAGCCTTTTGTATGTGAACACACTGTAAGAGCTACAAAATATACAAATAAAATACCATTAGTAACTCAAACAGTGTTGTTCTAACATTTTACCTTAACATATGAATCTTTTACCTTATGTGCTATAATTGTTTTACAATAAATGTATTTATTAAACTAACATTCCTGTCATGAAATAAAATACAACCTATTTTAACTGTTGACGGTTGACCAAAGAATATTAGCACCATCTAGTGACAAAATACAACCATTACACTCAATAGCAAATTATCTTTTCTCCAACCTGTGCGCTCTCTCTCTCTTTCTGCGCGATGACCGAGCAGTTTACTGCAGTTGGCGTCACTCACTTTACCACCTTTCCGTTTCAAACCCTTTCAAAATAAAAGCATCGACTTTCATGTCAACAAATACTCCTTATTTATATGAGGAAACACAAAATACTAATAAGGTCATTTACAGGAAACGGAGGAATTACGAGGGCTGGAACGAACTGCGGAAGCCCAGGAAACACAAACGAGGCAGAGTGCAGAAACGCAACACCCGCAGGCAAAAACAACAAATAAAATAACTGAATAAGATAAAATTCACAAATTCTCAATATAAAATGAATTAGAAATAATAACACATTTGTAACTCTGTTACACATGCAAATGAGTTTTTCTACAACATGAGCTATTCTCTGCCAAGAGAGTCAAAGTATGAGGTCTATTTACAAATGAACAAGTACTAAAATGAGAAACATGTTGCCCAATATTTAGTAATTGCATTTTCAATTACTATTATTATTATTGCTAGAATAATGTTTCCCCTGTTTCTTCCTATGCATGTGTGAACACACTTTCATTAAAGTCCAGTCTTATGAAGGTTGTGTCCTTATTTTATTTTAAAACTAACTTTTAGGCTACATCAGGAAGTCAGTCAGCCCTCAATTAAACTATTAGGTTTTATTTCAAATTGCCTGGTACTTAAAAAAGTTAGTGATGCCATGCAAGGCATGTAAAAGAGAAACAGGCCCACAGAATCACAGATCCACCACCACATTTTACAACACACGTCACAGTAAGCATGAGGTGCTTTTAGATTCATCTCCTATTTTAGACCCCTCTGGAAGTCACATCGGTCAGGTTAATTAGTTTCTATAAATTGTCCTTACGTGAGGGTGTGTGCAAGATTGTTTGTCCTGTTTGTCTCCATGATGCCCTCTGATGGACTGGTGACATGTCTAGGGTGCCTGCCTCTTTCCTAATGAATGCTGGAGATGACCCTGTCCTGACCCTGCAAGAATAAGTGGGTAGGCTACAGACATTGAATGGATGAACTTGTATTATTAAAAGAATTGCAAGTTTAGATTTCTTTCTGTATTGATTTGTTATGGTGAATTGCCTTAATAATAATTCCCATTGCTGTTATACTGAGAGGTTTGTTTACATTTTATTGCGCTGTACAGGGATTAAAACACCTTAGTTGTCTGTCGAAATAAACCAATAACAATCTTTTTGAATTACTATTTATACTATGCTAATTTGCATTCTTATCACAGCGATGAACCCAGGCTATACTCATAGCTAACACTATGGGGGTGGTTTATTTTGAAGTAAAAGATAAAATGTTAATATAAACATAAATTAATAAATTACTGTACATATTCCCTCTTCAGTTTGTTCCATAATATGTTAAATGTTTTATGAATGTAAAAAAAATAGGATGGAATGCGGTTCAGGTTTTTATTGAAGGTTTTGTTTCTTCCACTACTGTTTTCTCAAGCTGACACGTCTCTAAGAAATAACCTAGTCAGGCCAAGAAAAGTCTGGCACACAACACCCCAGTGCGACAAATTGTCATTTTTACACTTTGGTTTTCATAGGGATTAGGCAAACAAGATATAACATGTTAATCATAGAGGTTTAGAGCTGCTAGTAAGTACATTGTTTTCCTTTTCTTGGTAGGAGCCAGCAGTTTTTTTTTTTTTTTTTTTTGGTTCTTCATGTTAGGATGATGCAATAAAAGAAGCTCTTTGTGTTTAAAATGATAAAAAAATTACATCTACATAAAAGCAAATAAAGAACTGGGTCTTAAAATGCCTCTTCAATTGTTGGAGCATTAAATAAAAAAGAAACAAAACAATTTATTACTAGTAAAACATGAAAATAGTACCCATTTTTCATATTTTATCAAGTCCTCTTGAAGACTTATTTATGCATATTTGTTTAGCTGATTCTGTGTCATTGTGTTGCCATCTGGTGCGAGGGGTCTGACAAAATATAACTAAATAAATAAAAATTACAATCAAAAACTGTAAATAAATTGGTGAACAAAATACAAAAAAGTGAAAATTCCAATGTCACAGTTTCTGCTATCTACTGGACAAAACTGGAGGCGAAACATCTCAAGAGTGTTTTCTATTGAAATTACTGCACATGACTTTCTGTAATACTTTTTTTTTGTCATATGTGCAAGGTTCTTTTTTTTTTTGACATCTCTATTGTCATTGGAATTTTATTCCATCTGTTATGCCATTTTCTCCCTTCTCATTTTCCCAAAAGTGAAAAAAAAAATTAAAGATGTTTGAACAGAAAAAGTAATTTTTGAACACAAAGGAGCAATATTTCAAACCTCATTTGCCCAGTGGAAAAAGCAACGTTACCTTCTTTTGAAATGGTAGAAACAGATCAGCAACCTGTGAACACTCACTGGGTTTATTTGCAGCTGTTAAACTCACTTGAGACCAAAGAGCTTTCATAATCTAGATAATTGCTGAAGAAGACAGAGCAATTCTGTGGTCATGAGGGGGGCTTCTTAATTAGGAAAGCAGGCTTGCTATTTCTTCAGAGGCTGATTAGCCCCTTGACATTCACACAGCTGCACTGATGACACTGAGGATAGTTCAGCTAAAGAAGGTGTTGTCATGTCTAAGTCTACATTGTTAATGACGCTGAGGATTAAAATAATCTTTTTTGTCCAACGAGATGTCCGCTATTGTCTCAAATTAGTTAATTACCGTTCTAGCCTGAAGCGGATCTAATTTAGTTTTGTGGTTTTGGATTTTAAAAAAGAAAAGTTTTTAATTAGACTGATGAATGTGATAAACCTTCTATTCAAGAGGAATTTAAACCAAATGTAATAATTTTCCAGCAGCATTGAGTTTTAGCTGATAAATTGTCACATTAAGGAAACATTCTTGCACCTGTGATGCAGGGGAGCAATTGGATTTATATCATTATTAAAACTATGCCAACTGTCAGCACTTCTTCATGCCTGACAACGAGCAGGGTTGCGTTTGATCATTCCTCTCCCTTCATCTGCTCGACTTTCCCATTCCTGGCACAATAAAACTTTTTGATTTTGTAAGGTAACCACCATCTAACCTGCTTCCCTTTCTATATTTTCTGGTCTACCTTGTTCTATTTGATGCACATGCCTTTTGAAATATGCACTGTTTCAGTGATGTTGGCTTTGAATGTGTGTGGATATAAAGCAGCTGAAGGCTCCCTGCGATGTAGCAGAAGTGTCTATGTGAGAGGGGAAAGCTCAAAAGCATCCTTTTATTTTATTAATCCTCTTCCTAACACCACCTCCTGTGTTTGCTCATCTAAAAAGCGTTGGGTTGGAGGAGTCAGCTCACTCTAAGCCCCTCTCAACCCAGTTGGATTTGCAGCATTGAGCAGGATGGTGGACATGGCAGCTTGAACTACTGACTGTTAGAGGAGGATGGCAGAAAGGAGCAGGGAGGTGAGGACAAGATGAAAGTGGGGGTGGGCGGAAGGAGGACAGATGGGTAAAGACTGACATGTAATGACTGCTAAAGAAGCGGGTATGGATAAAGTGGGAGGAGACGTGCGAGTCGGAGCGGGAAGGGGAGCTAATGATAGGATAGGAAAGGGGGATGAAGGAGAAGTGCAGAAGTCTAGCACTTAACAGAACAGGTTAGAAAGGCTTAAATGAATGAGGTGTTGAAGTAGGTGTTTATGAGAGAGAAGGAGTTAAGAGGGTGAAAGGAGCTCAGATTCACAACAGTTTAGAACAATGAATTAAAATGTCATGGAATTTATCTGGAAGATGAAGTGAAGGAGTGTTCAGGAGTTTATAGATGACCTCAGTCGGCTGACGCATGAATGCTCCCACTGAGAAATAGTGGGGTTAGTAAATCAAGTATTGCAGTCATGGCTAAGAAATAATGTATCTTTAAAAACAGTAGGTGGTCAAAATGAAAGCAGCTGCTGTTGATTACTTAAGAGGCTATTTGAGTCATGTTGTAAATTAGATTCTGAAATTTTATTTGAAACATATACATCAGTGCAGCAAGAAAGTCCTAGGTTCGAATTCCAGCTGAGGTTTTTAAGCATTGAGGCTGTGTGCTAACTTGGTGTGAGTGGGTGTGTGCATGGTTGTTTTCCCCGTATGTCACTGTCACTGTGTTGCCCTGATGGATTGGCGACCTGTCCAGGGTGTACTCTGCCTCTCACCCGATGAGTGATAGGACACAGGAGAGATAGTAGATAAGCACCACTCCCTCTACAAACCCTTTAAGGATAACCGGGTATAGACAATGGATGGATGGATGGACATACATTAGCTTACAAGTGATTGACATATTGATTTGGACTTCCCTGGCAGTAATGTGGGTGTTCAGTGGCCTGTAGTCATAGTTTAAATTTACCACGCCTCTGTACGGTGATGTGATATGGTTTCGTTACCTGAGATCCCGGAAATAATTGGCTGAAATGAGCATCCTCATTGGGATGGCTAGACTCAGCTTTGGACATAAGGTGATGAGCTGAGGTTGCCCTGAGGTTGTTTGTCCCTTTCATTTGAAGTTTTCTGGGAACATCCTATGTGGTGGGAAACCCCACATAGGTTTCCCACCACATACCTAGAAATACCTAGAAATTGCTGGAGGCACTATATATATGCCTATAGGTCTGGAAAAGCCTTGGGATCCCCCCAGAATGAGATGGAGAATACTGCTGCAAAGAGAAATGTCATGGTTTCCTGTTGGGCCATGCATGGTCCAAGATTGGGTTGCTGTCACCTCAGCAACCCAATCTTGTATAAGTAGAAGACAGTAGATAAATTTACTGTAAATTGTGTAACAGCATTTTTGACTTTTATTTCTTGAAGATGGGAGAAAATATCTTCTAAAGAACTCTTATCACTAAATATATATTGCAGTTAGGAGGTTACAACAAAGAGTCAGAAATACTGAGAAGCAATGTATATAAATCTTAAGACAATATTTGATACAGTATATGATACTGGGGTTACAAGAATGAAAGAGATTTTAATAACACTTACTGGAAAAATAGGAATCCCACAACTTTACATAACTCAGCCTCGGTTTTAAAAGGATCCAGGATTAGTTCAACATGTTGTCCTAAATATGTTGCAATTTTCCTATTACATAAAAAAAAAATTGTGTTTTTGATACGCCGAAACTCATAATTACTTCAAAAATTGACATCTTTTGAAATATTTTTCACCCATAGAGGTCGTCATTTTTTCACCCATGGGTTGACAACGCGTTTTGGTCCATTCTGTACTGTTGTCTACAGTGTAAACACAGGAAGGCAGAGGCGAGTGCCAGAACTGGAGTGAAACACAACTTCCGACAAGCAACGCCAATGGAGCTATTACTACTGGAAATGCTAATGGAGCTAGAACAGTGGTACTATGATGAAACCACTACCAATATCGAACAAAGTTCGGACCCTAAACCCAGAGATGGGACATCTGAAGCCAGGCTTCGAGTCGTGTACCGAGTAAAAACGGGGCGAATCAGATGAAGCCCCGCTTCGACGCTTGTGTCGTCTTGCTGAAAACCACGTGACTGGCAACAAACGACGCCTCGCATCACCTGGGACACGTGACTGTTTCGTTTTGCGTGTCGGTTTTCAAAATAAAAGCACAATAAGCCGTGTTGCTTCATGGGTTGTTGTAGGTCATTTGGTCGCACATCAGAGGAGAATACGTACTTGTCTTCAGTGGCCAAAATAAAAGGAACATCGATCAACATATTTGATGTGTATTGATGATGACACTCATCAAAATGTAATTTTTGTTACTAGTTTTCTCAATTGATGATTATGTTTTTTTTTTTTTTTTTAAAGACTTTATATTTTTGTGATTTTATGATATAAAGCTCTTTGAACTACATTGTTGCTGAAATCTGCCACACAAATAAATTTGATTGATTGTCTGAAATGGAGCCAGCAAGAGGAAAATCTCTGACATCTGGGAATACTTTGAGATGATCGCTCACAATAAAATTCTTTCTTAAATAAAAATAATTAACCCCTCCGCCTCCCAATTTCTCACCTTCTGGAAATTTCCACTATTATTTGTGGTCTGATCAGCAAATATATATATATATATATATCAGTCTTGCACAGCAGAAACAGACTTAATGCTGTTGCAAGACTAAAATTCTGCATGTAGCTAAATATAAGGGATGAGAGCCAATTAGAAATCCAAGAAAAAGCAAATGCCCCAACAAGCACTGCCCTCCCAAGACACTAAAACATAAAATGTCTTTATTGTCAAATCTGTATATGACATAAAAGAAAACCCAACACATCCATTGACGTTAAACATATACTAGGATTAGATTGGCTACAAATCATTTTAATAATTAAAACATATGACAATTAAATATGATTTAATTGATTCTCCTGTAACTAAACACGAGTTTGATGAAAACTTTGTGACAACATTGCATTTACAAATTTTTTTGAAGTGTGATCCAAGTGAGTGACAAGGCTATTCAAATTATTACAGTTTCACCAGCAGATGTCACTAGTGAGTGATGAATGAAGCATCGAGTAATGAACCTTTTTGCAACGCAAAGGGTTGGAAAGCTTCATTGCTTCATGAGGCTTTATTTGCCAATCACTACCTAAACCGCTGTTGCCTTACTGGACACAGAACTACAGAAGGACTTACCCGATCATCACACAGTCCAACCAGAGGTATGTGTCATTCACTGTTTCATTTACGAAGCTGAAGGCAGCAGCAGCAAAACACCAGTTCCTACGACCAATTCTGTCCTCTTCCTCTGTTTGGTCCTCCTCATCATCACCGCTTGTGATTTCTACGTTCCGATCGATTTCAATGCGCTCCGGTTCAATTTGAAAAGGCTTAATAATGTTACTCATCACTGTTTTGGCTAAGAGCCAGACAGTTGGACCATTGCACGTCATTTACCCAGAATTCATTGCAGTGTGAACAACATGGCGATATTCCTGTGAAAATATTTTATAAAAATTTATAAAAACTAAATAACCTTCAGTATTAGTACTGTATTGTTTTTACTTCTAAGATAAACATTTCCCAAATAAGGTCTATTTTTATAACTAATCATGGTTCCTTTTAAAAAGTCAAACTGTTTAAAAAACAAGTTTCACTTTGACAAGAAAGATATTTTCATGATATCTCATGCCGCATAACCTGTACTAAGTTATTTTAGTATTTGTTTTGCCAGTCCATTGCAGCGAAAAGAAATAAAACAATAAAAATAATAGATCTTAACTTGCTGAAAGTACTTTTCTACTGTATAAAACTGCAAAGTGTAAAATTTGCACAATTCACAGTCGTTGCAAATCAGCAATTTACAAAAAGGCAGCCATTGTAAACAATGACTGGTTAAAAAGGGTTGTGTGGTTTTCTTTATGAAAAAAGAAGGAAAAAGTGATGTTTTAAAGCATGTTGCATCATTAGCTGAGTAAGGTTTCACCTCTCAACACTCATAATTACAGTGCTCACCAGTGTTCAGTAAAAACAAGCCTGAAGCCAAAAATAATCAGCACCTGTGAAGAACTGTTTCCCTATTTATTTATTTATTAAATCAATTTATCAGGAATTTGTTATGACATTACACACATTCATGGCAAATTAGGGATTGCTTTAGGTTTTCATCCTACAGACCACCATTGTTTAGGTTTTCATCTCATTTTGACACATCAGCAAAGGACTTGTGGAGGTGTTTGATGTCTCGAAGCCTCATATTGTCAGCAGATTATTGGGTTCCTGTGGGTTTTATACATTCTGCTTATGCTGACACATGTGGCTGACGCTGAACTTCTGCATGGAGGCTCAGGCCTGTGGGTTGTGAAGAGCACATTGTCCTGTAAATTTAGCTGCTTGGTTTACAGCACTGCTTTGGTGGGTGGTAAGATCAACAGGACCTCCAGGGCCTGGAATATTCAGCATTTTTTAACTAAACAGTTGTTGAATAATTTTATCATTTGAATTTACAGCTGCAAGCCGTTAACAGACATAGCTTTGCACATGTAAAGACTGTAAATTCTTTGCAACATAGATCACGCAAGTAGTTCACAATGAAATTGTCAAGTCGACCTCAAATTCTCAAGTGGTTTAACCTCAGGGTTAACTTTGACTGGGCCATTCCAAGACAATAGATATTCTTAGACCAGTATGATTTTATTATAGCTCTGGATGTATGTTAAGGTTTGTTAACCTGCTGGAAGGTGAATCTCCATATTAGAGTCTTTTTCAGGCTTTTGACATGTTTTCTTCTTGGATTGCCCACCCTGTGTTAAATGCCATTCACTTCCCCTTTGATCAATGTCCCTATCTACATTACATCATGATGTTGCCACCACCATGTTTTGCTAATGGGATGATATACCCTGCCATTTTCTTGGTCAAAAAGTAAGATTTTTGCTTTGACCTGAATGCCATCATTGCAAACTGTTAATAGGTCTTCCTGTGGCTTTCTTTAGACAATCTTTCTTCTTACCACTCATGCTAGCAGGAAATACAAAATAATGGTCAGATGTGTGGTGCACAACTATTTGCTGTCCTTTGATAGATACTCCCATTTGAGCCAAACATTAGTTTGAACACTGCTTCCTGAGATGTTCAAACCTTGTTGTTGCTTTAACCTTTCTACAACTTTACCCCTGTCCTGTTCCTTTGTCTCCTGATGTGTTTATTTGCTGATTATCTAATAAAGCTCTGACACCTTCACAGAACAGCTGTATTCAGTGTATATAGTGAGAATAAATTATTCGCAGATTAAATTATGATCCTGTTGGGTTCTTTTATGCACATCCATGCAAAAGGGCACCGAATAGCAGTATGCAACACAGTTTTGAGATTATTTAAAAAACACTTTTTAATCTAGCATTAGTCTCAATAAAATACATTAAGGTTTGTGGCTGTAATATATAAAACAAATATGCTACGCCTTCACTTTATTTAAAGTGGAAAGTCAGCAATAACATTATGTAGACACTGAGTTTTAAGAAATGTCAAAGTTGATTTATCCTGGAGGACAGTATAAAGTGCAACATCTTTTACTGTAAAAGAGGTCTCAAGGGGGCCACTTGCTGTTCAGCAACACTTTGACTGAACCAGCTATGTGGACTATTTGTCACCTCCCATTGGCTTGTTGATGCTCCCTGATTATTTCCACCCTACCGCCCTACCTCTTTCTTCAACCCCTCTCCATCTTACTTCTCTCCCTCTCTTTCTTGTCACACTTGATGTACGCTGCCTCCTGCTTTTTTTTGTCTTGTAAGTCTCATGGGACAGTCTTTGTTATTCTCTGCTCAGTGTCCCTTTAACTCGCTCCATGGTCTCTTTACAGCATGATACGCCTCTCCTGCCCTACATCACAAGTTCTCCATGGTCTTCTTTTCTCCCTTGCCCTCTTCTAATTTGTTCTGCACTTGCCATTTGCTTGTACATGTCTCATTGGCCACTGTCCGCTGAACTCTCTATTACCCTCTCCATTCTTTCTCCCTCTACATCCTTCCCCTGTGTTGTTTGATTTCATACTTTTGCTGTTATAGATTTGTTTCTCTCTACAGCTTTCTACAGATATATTTTTCATCTGTGATGCCTTTATCACCAGAGACCAGAAAGGGTGAGCTGCGTTGGAAAACAGCTCACCGGGCCAACGGCTTCAGATTCCTCCCTATCTCAGTTCAGTGAGAATTATTTAGAGACTTCTGCATGCACGGTGACGGTATTGCCGTTTCAATCTGTCATTAGTAACAATTGAATGCATCAAAAGGCCCTAAGAAGGCTGAGAGAGGGTAAAAAAGAGGAGGCAGGTCCTTTTGTAAAATACTGCACTCTTGTTAAGGTTTTAGATGTGACTGTATAATTGCATGGTTGTGAGTGTAAGTGCAAATTTATTTGAATTACAATGCCAGTCCGAGTAATTCTTTAGAGTCAGTAAATCTCAGTCTCACATACTGTGCAGCGACTCAGACAAATCACAAATCAGTTCTCACTGAATGCTGATTAGTTGGTAGTGGCAAGAAGTGGAATATTTTTTCTCCTGAAGTGTGAGCGATAAAAAGTTCTAAATGCATCAGTTTATTTCATAAAACATGTGAGTCATATGACCAGAGAACATCTGCAAAGTTATATAACCACTTAATTGAACTTGAAAAAAGCACAATTTCTTGTCTTGACAACTGACAGATGTATACTTTAGTCTGGTTTGTTTAGGCTTAACTTCTTTTATTCACACTACTTTTCTTTTTATTGTTTTCTGTGTTTAGGGAAAAAGAAATATGTGTTGATTTAAAAAAAAGAAAAAAGAATTATGATTTTTTTTTCTCTCTGTTACAGCACAGAGAAGCCGCTAGCATTAAATTATTTCCACATATCAGGTGTAAATAATGTAATGATTTTGAAGCTCAGGATGGAGAGAAGGGGAATAGCAGCAGCCAGGCAAAAACAACCTCAATACCCTCTTCACATTACTGCTTAGTACTTCAATGGCTTATGAAGATGCACAGCTTCTTCATAATTATGTTCCAGCATCACCTTTCTATAAATCTTATACTGTAACGTAAGCGATGTTAGTGTGTTTCAACATAGAGGCATCATATATTTCACGCATATGAACAACCACAGTAACATATCAGTATTGCAGCAATGATCTTGTGATAATCTCACTTATTCTCAATCTGATCTATCTTCAGTGATCAATATTCATTAGCCTTTGTGTGCCTAATGCTAACCTGGAACCTTACACTGATGCTAGCAAATAAGAAAAGTTATGGATCTGTGAGCCATTTGGAGATGGTTGAGGTCATGAGATAACGAAGGCCAGTCATAAAAATGGTGCTTGTGGAAAAGCTTGTGCTTAAAGTTAGAGTTACTGTATAAATTGAGGAATACCAAATAGGTTACTTTATATGTGCTGCTAATCAATAAAATAATCCATGTCTATAGATCAACGGGAATTCCTCTGTGATTTGTGAAAGTTTTCTCTGGATTCATTGGTTGTGATACATACTTGAGTTTGAAATAAAACCCTTCACTATTCAACTGAGACGATGTCTGCAGAACACATTTCCCACAAGCATTCTCACTGGCAGCCTGAAGGTGACCTCATCATACAAGACAAGGTCATTTTAGCATGCTGCATCATCTGACTGGAATCAGTCAGAAAAAAATTATGTGTTTAAAAGGTTGTCTCCATTTCAAAAGACTTGAAAATTAAAGTGAATGCTTTAATATTTGCCCATAGTTTCATTGTATGCTGTTAGATTTGAAATTTTGTCTATTACCATTTCTGTGCTGCTTTCTTGGACAGGACTCTTTTGTAAAATATCTTTTTTTAATCATTGAGTGTTTTGTGGTTAAATGAAGGCAACATGAAAATGAATGGAAGTAATAATTATTTGACCTTTTGCAGGGACTCAGACTGTGAATAAAGCAATAAAGTTGCAGCCCAGACTGGACAGGCAGTCATTTAATATGGAGAAAGGCTAAAACAAGAGAGTAACACAACTGCTAAAAGTAGCTTAATTAGTCCTTAAGAAGTATCACAATGTACATCTTTCACTTTATCCTAACATTCACCCAAAAATACAGAGTTACATGATTAAACAAACACTGATAAACAGACTCTCAACAATCACCCAAAGACATTGGTTTGTAGAAGACATAGAAAACTCTTTCGTCTGTCTCATCAATATGAGAGTACAGGTAAAAGTGAATAAAAAAGCTATCTAAAAGTATTAATTAACTTCTTAACTACATTTAGTTAAGAAGTTGCTAGGGTTCATAATAAAAATGTCATAAACATGTAGCCTAAGAAGTCCAGTTTTTAAAGATATTTTAATGGTCTCAATGAAGCAAAGGGATCACTGTAACGAAATCGCCATGAAAGTGATGAAACTCCTACGTTTAGAAAGATGGAGTGTCTCGAAATCATATCCCAGAAATGAGAAGGAAAGTCATGAACATCTCATTTGTGGTAGACTTCTGTAGTGTATGTTTTAGTCTTTTTTTGAATTCCTTTTCTGGGTTCCTTTTCTGAGTTCCCTCACTAGAACATACAGTAGTTGGCTCAAACCTGTGGTTACTTAAAGCCTCAGGAGGCCTTCTGTTATTAACATGTAGACATTTTGGTTTTTGACATCAGACTGAAACACTAACCTGCTGTTTCAAAGTCAATGATCGAGAAATTCTGTCAAAAATTACTTGAACAAGTTATTACTGTACTAACACCTCGTTAAAAATGTTCAGTGCAAACACAGTCACCTTGCAGATCCATTGTGTTGAAATCTGTATTTGAACTTTTTTCTTACCTTTAGCCACAACTGGTACAGTTCAAAAAGGCACAAACATAATTTAGCTTTATCTTTCAGATTCAGCATTCAGGCTTAAAATCAAGTCTTTGGTTATCCAATCTTGTGCCTTGAGAGTTCTGGTCACTGTTGGGTTCTGGTTTTAGTTTCTTATCATTACACTTGTTGCATGTTTTTCTTCCTTTCCCTTAGGATGCATTCTGATTTTCCTTTGTTAAAACCATGATCATTGGCTTTTTTCCTCCAGCTCCGGCTCGTTGTGTCTATGTTTTGGACTTCTCTCACCTCATATTTTTTTCTACTTTAGCAGCACTTTCAGTTTTTTGTTTTTAATAGCACTGAAGTTTATTAACTGCAGCCTTATGTCTTTTAGTGCTATGCTGGGGGATCCTTCCACCATTATAACATCTTCACATTTATATACATTTTATGGCCGATATTTGCAAGTACAAGCTGTTCTATTTTTGTAGTTATCCTGAAGCTGAGTAGCTGTTGCTATTTGGATAATACTTGGCATATATGCAGCCAGATATTTGCTCATTTCAATATTGTTTACAAAATAAAAGTAGAGAAATGGAACAGGAGAATGCCAGCTTCCAATGAAGTATGTCCTTGCAATTCAGAAAATACAAAAATTCAGCATTTCGAAATAACATGTGATTGATGAGATAATGATATAATGCAAAAACAATGTGGTGATTACAGACGAATAATTAACAAACTTTAATTACATTGGTGAACAAATTGGTTTTGCTGATGAGAAAATTCATCTGTCATGGATTAAGCTGCTCATAATCGGTTCAAGACCAAATTTACCATAGTATATCACCATAAGAAATTAATATAGTATTATCTCTTCAGTACATGAGCCAGAACAGGGGCCAGAGCCAGTACAGGGGGAATGGCCCTGTCTGCAACCCCCCATACCCATAATGCACCACAAATACTATGTGCGACTCAGAACAAGTGTGGACACAAGCTGTGCTTATGGGAGAGCTTCAACATAGTTGCAAAGAAATAACAAACCAAGTCTTGCTGTGAAATTATTCTATGTTTCCACAGCTTCACACTTAGCACCAAACGTTAATGAACATTTTGCCAAGAAATTATGCCAAGCATGGACCAAATAGCAGACAAATGTGATTATTGCTGTGGAATTGTGTTTCCTGCATTTTCCTAGATGCCTGTCTCATTTCATCTTCCTTCCTCCTGGAAGAATACAAAAAAATAATAATTCTAAATCTGACAAAATTACAAATATTCTTTGGCCTATCTGTATTTATAATATTGTCCCACTTTGAGATCCTCTGACACCTATTGAGATAGTTGCCTGATGCTGCAAGGATAAGAAGATATAGATGATGGAAGGATGTATATTAGTTAAACAGCTAGTAAGATAGAATGTAATTTACCTACAAGCTAGTTGGCTAAGTTGTATAATGAGGATGGTTACAGATGACCTGGTAGTATAGTTGTGTCCACTAATGTCTTAAAGACAGAATTGCCTAAAATGATTTAAAAAAAATAAATAAATAAAAAAAACAAAACAAAAAAAAACTTAAAAATATGAAAGCTTCACAAAGTTAAGTTCCATTCATGTTGGCTTTGTGTGAGGAAACAACATTTGTATTGGTTCCCCTAAAATTATTTTTGTGAATAAGGGTGGTTAAGCCTTTAAAGAGGTGAAGAGGAAGAGCAAAATAAAAACATGTGGAAACTAAGGCTAGATTGGACAAGATTGTTTAAATAATGATTATTTTACACTTGAGAACAAATAAATGGTTGCGAGTTCACCACCTGTAGGTAGGTGGACGTTTAAGTAATCCAAGGCTTCAGACACGCTTAGTAAATCGATGTAATTATTTTCTCACATCCACCCTGGTTTAAACTACTTCAGCCAACTCTTCCTTACTCTTGCTGCAGTTAAACATGAGGAGGTGGATCATAGTTGGCATTAGTGTCCATCATGTGGGAGTCATTATATTTGATGATTGTTCTGCGCAGTTGAATAAAGATCAGGTTATAAGAGGGCATTCTGTAGCACCTGGTGTGCATTAAAGTGCAAGTACTGCTCCCCATAATGTTCTCTTATTCTATAGCCATAATCTCCCACTGCTTAATTATTAATCAATTAGATTCATGGGTTGCTTCATGGACAATTAGTGCCTTTCATGGGTAGCTCAGTCAAAATCTAAACAGCAGTGAATGATTAATTGGTCCCTACAGGAGGTTTTGTTTGAGTACGGAACCGTAGACTTTAAAAGCATACATGAAGGATGTGTGTGTTCATGATGTCTCTCTTTAAATGTCTTCTCCAAACGCTTTATGACACACAGACTCAAGCTTTCAAACTGCTTTATAAAGAAATATCTTTACTGCATGAGTTCAAATATTAACTGGGAAATTATTTCTTCCCATTTTACACATTTATATTTCATCAGGTTATGCCATTGCCAGCTGTACTCCAGTATTAATTGGTATTTTGTGGCAAACAAAATATTTGCTTGAAGTGTGTTTATAAATTAATGAAGTGCAATGTCAGAGTGACTAAGTATTTAACGTCTTATGGAAATTTACCCTTTTTTGCATCAAAACTTTTTATGGTAACAAATTCAAGATGCCTCCTTTATGGAGAAACTAATTACATGCACTGCTCTGGTAGGATTTCAGCTCATGTTGCTATGGGTCATGGAGGCCTCTTCTGTGTGTCACCTTCTGTATCCTGGCATCCAAAGAGTATAATTTTGATCCCTTCTGGCCAGTCTATGTTCTCCCAGTAATTCATTTGTTTATAACAGTGTTCTGCAACCAATTTTAAGAGTTTTTTTCTTCAGCAGGGAAGTCTTGTCATTTGAGTATGTTTTGGAGGTGTGCATCACTTATTGTTTTAATAGTAAAACTGCACCTGTTAATCCCAGGTTTTTCTAAAACTCTGTGTGTCCCTTGACTCCTTGGTAGTAATAAATCCTGGGAGAAACACCTGGTTAAAGCTGGTTTATGATCAAATTATGAATATTTCACTTGTAGTCCAAGGAGCACTCACTGTCATTCACAATGTTCTGCAACAAAACATGTATCGTGTGTTCACTTGTTCGTCATAACATGTACATGATTGTACAATGACTTGGCAATTAGAATGCTTTTGCTGGTAGTTAAATAGGACTAGCTGATGCTTACATGAATTTGGGGGCAAGATTGTTCTTGAAATATTGATAAATGTCAGCTGTCTTTTAGCTTTGTGTGTTTCTAAACCTGCATATTTTATTCATGGAGTGTGATTCATGGATACAGAGTATTGAGTTCTACATAATATATCTACTTTATATTATTCCAGTTTCTATTACACTTTAAGAGTTGTTGGTTAAGCCTTAAGTAATAGTTTAGTGATTAATGGCTTTCTTTTTCTTTTTCAGCTTCTGCAAGGTGCCGTGCCAAAAAAAAAGAAAAAAAGAAAAGACGTTCACAATGTTATGTAACAGCATGAAATTCTTTGTAGAAGCACAAGGTTCATAGTAGCTAGCTGGAGTCATTTTCTGAAATATTATTCAGTAGAGTGTGATTCATGCAGGCACATTGGAAGACTACTTTTCCAGGGTGAGCTGCATGCATATTCTATTTTCATTGTAAGAACTAACCTTTGTTTTCAATGCATATCAGTACCAGTGCCCAATACCTGTAACTTCTCAGAGGCTTGTCAACTCACAAAGACATATAGCATATGACTTGCTCCAGGAGAAAATGTTATAATTCTGCTTACATCGAAGCAATATCCTGAGCCTTATCAGTATTGAAATAATTAAAATACAATACTCACTATATGTATTTCCCAACCTTTTGCTGAAATAATGACCAGATCCTTAGCAACATTCCATTAGATTAGTTTCAAACAGCAACATTTCTTTCTGTACTTCCTGTACAAGGAAGCACTATCTGTGCTGTAGTGCTATTGCCAGCTTGTACATAAAAAAGAACAGCTACTGGACATTATTTTTTTCTGTCCTGCTCTACAACTGTCATGCAGCTAACACAATTTCTGATAAAATATATGAAACACTATGTGATCTTGTTTAAGGATCTCATTTAAGGTTTCAGACAGATTACTGTCGGTTAGTATCCATATGTTGGAGACATGTGATCCAGAAGCTGGAATAAAGCTCATTGTTTTGGTCAAATAAACTGGTGTGAATGGCTGTTATTGGAAAACGCCTCCTGAAAGAAGGAAATGTGAACAGAGCAGTTTTTATCAATTTTGATGCAAATGAGTATATTTGAATAATAGTTTTTGCTTAGTAAAGATTAAATTGAGATAAATTATTTTGTCAATTTCTGCTGTTATTCTTTATAATTACAAGTACATTTTCTATTGTTGAGTGTTTGTGGCTGTTCAGAATAAATGAGGTACATTTATTAAGAGATATAAGTAAAGGATTTTTAAATGAATATCAGCCAGTTTTGGAGAAATATATTCATGTTCTTGTTCTCTTTGAAAAGTGAACAAAACATGCCTGTATAACTCCAATAAAATCACCTTGCGGTAAACAAAAGACATGTTATGAAAATGTGGCTTACTGTCATAGGATTTCTGTTTATAAAGAATATACTTGTCAAGGGACGTGGCCCAAAACATGGTGCTGGTAGCATCATGCTGGAGAGTTAGACATAGCTGAGATTCTTCATCAATGTGAATGAAATTGTGAAAAATTTCATTTACAAAGCATTAGTTTAAGATTGTGCACAAATATGCAGCCACTATGTTGCCATATTATTTTTATGATTCGTAGTTTTTCTTCTAAGAAATGTATTTGTTTTTTAATTGAATTGCATATATGCAATGTTACATTACATATCACATTAATGATTAAAACATGTATCATTTTCCTTCCTAAAACCTTCCGTTTTAGCAGAAACATGGAATTTGACATCTGCTGTATGTACTTAATGGCAAAGTGTTCTTATATGAGGGCACATTAATATCAAATAATGCATTGAGGACAGAGAGTAATTCATTTCAGTGTGATCCTTCTATAATGAATTCCAAAATATTGTTTGAAAAGTTTTTGAAATGCAAGCCTTGGTGACTTCTGAAGGCTTTAATATTAAGTCCCAAGTCGGGGGAGCATGAAAAAGCAATCTCACCAGGTTGGATGTCACATCTATCTCTCTTTCTCAGTGGAAAGGGGCAAATTTATTTACATGCTAAAAAAAGGATGAATACTATTCAAAAAGGACAATGCAGGACAGTTTCTGGATAAATAATGCCAATTTATATGCATTTTCTTGAAGAGCAGATGCTGAAATTTAAAGCATGATTTTCACTTTTGAGATGGTGATTAGTGAAATATTCCAGAGTGTAGCAGTCTCTTACCCTCTGTCTTTTCTGTGAGGCTGGATGACTCCTGTCATCATGTGTGACAAACGGAGTGATGAGGCAACAAATCAGTCTCCTCCAAATAGCAGTCAATATAATACAGCCAGACCTGCAGGCGGCTGTAGGTGTATGCGTGAGTGTGTATGTGTGTTCCCCGGCTGCTCAGTGGGAAGGAGGAGGAAAGAATACTCAAGAGATTAGAGATTTATTGATTACCCTTTCTCCCACTCTAACTCCTTCCCTATTTCTCTCTCTATCTTCTCTGGGTCTTCCATTCTCTGCAAGTTTATTTATAGAGGGTTGTAGAGGGCTACATTTTTGGCTCACTGGTATGTTACAGACTTCTCTTAAAACGTCATTCCAGTCTCAGTGTAGTGTAAAGACAACATGAAGGCTATGATCTGTTTTATCATGCAAACTGCCTCTTTAACTCTTTATAAATGCTCCTTGCCTCCTCTCTCGGTTTCACTTTGAACAACATTAAAATGTAAATGTCATCTTCTGAGAGCAAAAAAAAGGATGCACAGTGTCACAGCACCTCTGATGGGTATGGAGAAAAGGCAAATTGTAGGCATGTAGATGATTGCACTGAGCTCATGTTGGTGCCATTTGATAATGACTGTTTGGAATATGAATGAACAGGAACTCAGGGGCGGGGGTGGCGGGGGCAGGCATTGGTTCAGACTTGCCAGTTTTTGTGAAGATTTGCTGGAAGCTGAAAGCTTGGTTCACCAAGATGTGTCAGCACTGAAAATACCCTTTAAAGGCACAAATTATGGCATAATATGAACTCAGGCTATTGAATTTTGTCCTCCATCCCAGTTTGAGATGAAAACGTGAGGCTGTTCTCTGTAACAAAACAACAGCATAATACATTTCAGCCAAAGTGACACATGTTCGCATCTAAGCCTTCAGGCCTCTAATTATGACTCTTTTTCTTTTGGAAGTAAAAGAAGAAAGTCAAATAACATTATGACAGAGCCACAAAGTGAGAAATTTTGAGGTTTGTAGACTTTGCAGTCTAACCTAATGTGTAATACTAACGAAAACATATTATTACTTTATTTTCTGCCAGTGGACACAGGAACTAGAAAGAAATAGTTTTGTAATATTGCTTAGTGCAGTAAGCAGGATTAACTTGTGCATGGAAAGGTCTGTGCCATTGTTTTGTTGTTATATTGTTTTAGGGATTATTAAAAGCAAATCAGAGTAAGTCTTGATCCAAAGGAGTTGAGTGGTTAGATTTCCATCTTCGCCACTTTTGCAAATCACTAACTCTATAAAAAACAGGAGATGTCTGCTTCTGCTGACTCTGAAATGTTGAGTTCCATTGCACCATTTTGTATTGTAAGACACAGTTCAATTATATTTTTCTCAGGCCATTGATGCCTCCAATTCTTTGCTGTCTCAGAAGAATCTTCTCTGAAGGTGGAATGGGGTCAATAGTATAATTTACTCATGAACTTTTTTTTGTGCAGATTCAGCACAAAAAAAAGTATTGCTTTAAATATCAGTTTAATAACGAGATTTAGTGTGATATTGGTGGTAATTTTGCAACTTTCTTACATGGTACTACTTTATTACTGTCCAGCCAAACTTTGGCAACCAAGCACATATTTTGTGCTCACACTGTAATATTTATGAAAACAGAATACAAAGTTTTCTGTCCAGTGTTCAAAGCTGTTTTCTTTGTACCTGACTTATGAGGAAAACTGAATTCCACTCTACTATTTTCCAAGAGATGTAATTTCACACAGAAAATACAATAATTGGCTTTTAAAGTACGTAAACCATAACACACAAGAAAAAAACCCTGCATATTTTCTGTTTAAAATTGTCAAAAGAGTTGATAATATGCAAAATGTTACATTCAAACTTCAGTATCGCATCACTATTGGAAAGTCGATGCCTAGTTTGATTGCATGATTATTTAGAGAAGAATAGTAATTTGGCCTACTCCAGAAAAAAATCACTTGCAGTGATTTTAAAGTTTAAAACCTGTTGGAAAATATTTTGATGGTAATCTTTAACAAATCCACAAATGAAAAACCTTTACAGGATAATCTTCCATGTTTGGCAACTGTGGCTGCAGTTCTGAGTCTACAGTTTACAATAGAATGATGGAATAACGCAGTCAGAAGAAAAGACATCTTATTCATTGTACTAAAGGGAGATTGTCAAAACCCAGTCCTTGTCAAGGGACATGGCAAGCATCCATCCAAACACCCTTGGGCTTTAGAGATGGCCTATTCTTAATCTTGGCAGCAAATGTCAGATTTAGACAATACCTTCAGCCCAAATGAGTGTGTTTACAGTTTCTGAGTGAAAGTGGGAAGATAATGGCAGAAGGCTGCAGCATGCAGCTTGAATGTTAGCAGCTGCAGAATGATTTTATCACAGCACATCAAACACCTCAGGGGAGATCTTTCTTTTATCCCACAGCACTCTCCTCAAAGATGGAAAATATTAGATATCGCAGTACAGACATGGTTTTACCATTCTGAGCCCCAACAGAGAAGTCCGGGTTAAAGTCTGGGTTGTTAGCTAAACTGAAAATGACAGTATGAACAAAACCTTACCCTCATATTTTTATTCATGGCAAATGTGTTTGCATACATTTTATATGTTGAGCAGATATCGGCAGTGATCTTATATGTACAGAGCGTCTCTCTTATTCCAATATTGGGTAATTTAATAAAGTAAGATTTAATTTGGATGATTAACAAATTCAGTTATTTCATGCAAACATGTGTGCATATGTAGCTGCCCACAACAAACTGGAAATATGCTTCCAGCACTTTGACAAGAGGTGTAAACATCAAAGTGAAAGAAGTGTTATTTCAAATGACCGAATATAGTAAGAAAATGAGTAGCGATGGAGGAGCCAGATTACTGATTGACAGTTTAAACGAGATGCACTAATTGGACAATGAGACTCAAAACTGATTTAGTCTTCCGTCAAAGAAGTAAATCTTTAAGTAGTTTGGTCTTTTTCCAGCTGGGCGTCAAACAACATTGTTAAACAGAGTAATTGATGTCTGTGGATGGCCATTATCTTCCGGCATTCTGCTTCATAACAGGAAAGAGGATGCTGGAGTCATATTGGAGCATTTTATCAGTTCATTCCAGCTGTGTCTGGTGAGAGTTTATAAAACCAGCAGATAAAAAATTGTAATTTGCGGAGGAAGTAGATAGTGAAAGTGATTCTCAGCTCTCCATCACATTGTACAAAATCTGTCAACTAAATGTCCTCTGACTGTAGTTCCCTCAACTGGTTCTAAGCTCTCTTACTTCTGCAGTCAGAATCTGCTTCTTCATAAAATTATTCCCTGGTGTATGAGCATGTACATTGAAACATGGTCCCCTAACAACAACAGATGTTGCTATTCAAGCAATTTACTCAGCATAACTCTGGTAAACTAACCTGATTTTCAGCTCACTTCCATCTCTGAGGCTGTATTTCCACTATATTTCCTCACACAATGAGGAAAAGTATTCAGTTTGGTTTCTTTCTGCAGTTTAAGCAGGTAGCAAAGATCGGACACTGTTTATGGATTACCAAGATAACGAAAACTTAAATTTTATGCCTCCATTTTTTTATTTTACCTAGAGCAATTTTGCAAGATCATGTTCTTGCAAACACGATCTTGTGTGCAAGACAACACAAATATATGCCACAGACTGCTGCAGGACTAATTTGTAATGAAAAATTATATTACAGTTTTCACGCAGGAATACATGGCACACGTTTCAGATTTCATGTTTTGTGGGGAAAAAAAACATTGATTTTTTTGTGGGGCAGGGGTTTGTATCATGAGAAAATGTGGATAAGATCAAAGGGTATGAATATTTTTAGAATACTGTAAAAGTCAGATACCACAAAGACCCATTCACTCTCACTACTGTTTGAGGTCTGATGTAATTGAAGCTTTTACCTTGGCACACTTCAAGTTGATATGAAAGCATCATTTTAAGTGCTTGAAAGTAAAATGCAAAATGTTCTAAATGGAAAGAGAAAATGGGAGCTGTGAAGAAGGCAAGAGGGATTAGAGTGACTTTAAATCTGATTACCTTTGAATAAAGATCAAAACTTTGCTTGCCGTGCAAATTCCGCTTACTGACTCTGTCAACTCTCCATAGCCATCATAATTTACATTCTTATTCTGCTGACTAGACCTGGCTATAATAGTCTTCTCACCTTGCATCTAAGAAAGGGCATCGGAGCACCAAAAGAATGTTAAAGACAGACTCTTATTGGATTTATCAGGACATTTAGACAAAATTTAAGTAGCGTGGGAATGTGACAGTCATACACTCACATGTAGGAATCGTTATAATAAAACAAAAACAAACAATGTTGGTTCTGATTTACATATTGCACAGCTATTTAATTACATTTCACCAATATAGAGGTGGGAATTTATTTTAGACATAAAATGACTTACTCAGAGCTTCCCACACCTGATTGGACCCTCTAAAAGCACACCAGCTTTGGCCAGGGTCTGGCTTAAAACTCCTTATGAGAATAACAGCTGATTTTTCAAGCTGAGCCAAGCCCTTTGGGGTTTCATGGGCAAAAGTAGGTCAGCATTTGAGCTTTAGATTGGACCTTTTTTCTCCTGCAGGTATAAAATGGTAATTTGAAGAGGTTGCTCTGCTGACTGAGTGTGACTTTGCCAAACATGATTAGAAGCTGAAGTTTTAGACAATGTCACAGGCATGCTGCAGTAAAGTCAAAGTTTCTGCTGCTATGCGATACCAAGGACTTTCCTGCTTTGTGAATGCATTTTGTTTCATTTGTTTAACTTGTTAATCAGATTTACATCAGTTTGTTCTGATTTTATTGAAGATTAATTTATGGTGAAATAGCCAATGTCTGCTAATCATAGAATAAGATTTTACTCACATATAGCTCTTAATGTGAGACATTTAGTGGAATACTCTATATTGCTTATGTGATATGCTTAAAAAATGGAGCTGCCCACTTGAAACAGTAGGAAATTGGCCTTTTAAATGAGTGCTAATAAGGTTTAATTGGCCACTCTTGGTACAACTGATATAAAATGCTCTAGATCTTTTTTACTTCGTTTTTAACTCACCATTGCTTGAGTTGATAAAGAGAAATAATTATATTCACATTTTCTCTGTGACATGAAAGATTCCATTTAACAAATACCATCAGATAGATAAATTCCCCACCAAGCCTTCAGTGTTTTTTTTTTTTTTCTTCTATGAATCTGATGAGATTTGTGAACTTCAACTGAAGCTGCGTGACAAGTGTTGCAATTAAAGAACGATTGATGTGATTCATAACGGTGGGTTGTCATGGTGGCTCATTGTTAACTTTGATGCCTCAAAGGTGGTTCTCCTTTGTGAGACTGAAATTGATCAGTGCGCGTTTTATTTGTAAAGATTTCAGTTGAACTGGAGGCTCCTCACAATAAGCAGACTGTTTCCTGTTTTCTTGTATGACAAGCCCTTTGACTTTATTCTTCGAATGTTGAAAAGGCAGCATCACATTACATCAGTTCTTCAACTAGGAAGTGTTTTAAGACAACAATTATCCCCTGGAGTTGAAGGGAGGAATTTATAAACAGAAAGGAGACTGTTGCTTTCTGACATGAATTCAGCTAAAAGCTTAGACTTAAATTATAAGAATTAACATTTTATTTTAAATGTAAATGAAATACAAGTATGTCAAGATTTGCCAGACAGTTAAGTTTCTTATCTTAGACTGAGGTGCTGCTAAGGCAGTATGAATCTCAGTATCAGTGTTTTTCTTTCTAACTTTGCCTCTGGCTACCAATACAACTCACAAGTTTAGCTTCTTGACCACATTGTTCTCAGATATTGTCTAGCAAGCAACACCTCAATAAATACATTTTTAAGGCACCATACAAATGTTGTAAAAGCGGAAAAAACACTCTTCTACAAAGTCTTGAAATCATTCATTTTATGTGCTTTGTCAAAAAAAATGAATTAAAGGAAAATATAAATCTTTACCTTCACTTGCTTTTTAATTGTAGACCCCATTTGTATTCATACATCAGAATTTCCAAGGTCACTGGTAAACAAGTAAACATGAAGTCCTCTGTATTTTAAATGCCAATAAGAAAATTGTAATATGGCTGCCCATGGTTTAAAACATTGGCCTACATAGCCAAAATAAGTCAGAGTGGCCACTAAAGACAGCAATTAGCCACTGTTAGTTTGGTATGACATCCCAGATCTAAGTTGTGTCTTGAGAGGTAAACAGAGAGAAGCCTAAGTAGGCCACCAGCACTTCTCCCTAGTTTCATGGTTTCATTTACTTCAGTTTAAGGAACTCTGATGTGTGATCCAAGGCAACTTTTAGCTCCTCAAATTATTTAGCAAAGATTGAGCAAAGTCCAAATTTTCCAGATAGTCCACAAGAAATCTTTCAGTTAACCAAAGCAGAAGAATATCAATCAAAAAAGTTGGTAAACTCCATGTTTTTCTTTAAACATAAGCACGCAAATTTGACTACCTTGCTTCATTAAAGTCCTGTGTGCTTGGTTCCTGGTTGAGCAGATAAAATGACACAATCACAATAAATATCATTTTGCATTAGTAATTTTAAAGATAATTTTTGTGGCCTATATGAGTGTTTTTCTACATATTGAGTGTTCTGGATTACAGTTCATCTTACAATTATTTATTTTCTCTATATGTAATTTGTAAATAGTTAACACAAAAATGTCCTTCTCAGTAACGGCAGTGGCAGCCCACATAGCTAAGTAACAGCAGTAGTTTTATGTGCAACAGTATGAGAATTATAAACTTAGATATTTGGTCAAAGCAGATGGTGGCACGTGTAAGGCACGTTCAATTAACAGGACAAAAAAAAGTCATATCAGCTTTTCAGATCTTCCTCCGCTCATGTCTTCTTAAAAAATCTGTTGGAAAATTGGTACACTGAAATCTCCAATGAACTTATAATCAATCTCCGGTTTGGCCAGCGATCGCTGCATCTTGCTAATTTTTCCTGTTGGCTTAACATGCTTGGCTGTCTTTAAATAAAAAAACATGTTGCAACATTTGTTATGACCTAATGACAGCTTCAAACAAGCAGGCGGTCAACAAAAATTAAACTAGATGTAAATAAAAGAAGGACGTTAAAACTCCTAAGATGAGGAAGGTGTGTTTACTCTGAAAGATCAAGACTTGAAACAAGAAAAACAAAGATTGCACAAGTTTTTTTGTTTTGTTTTGTTTTTTTCCTTCTATTAGTAAAGCTTAGAGCACATTCTCATCCTTAACAATTGTTGGGAAAATATTAAAGCAAAGGAAGCAAAAAAAAAAAAAAAAAAAAAAAGTAAAACTTTATCTTAGCACTAATAGAAAGTGAGCAGGTCTATACTCCACTGTATGGTACCTTCTGGCTGTGTCATATCTATTTTGTGTATCTAAAATGTTATCTTAGTATAATCTATAGAGCTTTTGTCTTTTTAAAGCTAATCTGATCACTGCTCAGGCTTCACTGTTACTGTAAAAGATTATATTGTGCTTTTCCCTTTTTTTTCTCCTTCATGCTTCAACTTCATGGCATCTCCTTCGGTAATTAAATCTAGGTCTTTCTGTATTGGAGGTGAACTTTTATATTATAAAGCACTGCATTGAATTTCTGCTTCACCTGACACATATTGTATCAGTATAATATTACTGCTGGGACTTTTTGATTAGATAACACTATATCCTCCTAGCTCTTTATATTTCATCTTACAATCTCGGTCAGGGGGTGAAAATGGATTAGCTCAACTTGTAGACTGTCAGAGGAATATTCAAATTTAACACACTAGAGGTCTCTCCAGGGGTTGTCAGGGGTACCTACGTAGGATTTTGACAATATTCAAAATTAAATATGTAGGTGACAATGCCATTTGGATTTGGTACCACTAAACAAGTAAGCTAGCAACATTTTTTTGCTTTGAAATATGCAAAAATACAAAGCCTGTAACAAATGAAGCCGATTTTCTAAAGGACATTTTTGGATTAGTCTCGAAGTTGTTAGCCGTGCACAATTTAGTCTCATATGGAAGATTTAAGCCTAATTCGAGAATGTATTAAAGTTTGATTAGAAGGAATGTTGTGAATTTATGAGATGGGAACCTTGTCGATTATAGAAGGGGGAAGCTCAGTAGCTGATTCCTAGCATATTTCTTAAAGTATTTATTTTATTTCAGGATGTACATGAATGTCTGATATAGACTGTAGAGGACTGGCAGTAACAGTCATTTGGGACGTTTTAATGTAACAAGATCGCATTCATTGGTCTCTATGCTTATAATTTGCTTATAATATTGAAGGTAGGTCTTACCAAACTAATATCCATAGCAACAAAGTTACTCCTTAAGCAATATTTTCTTGAAAAGACAGAAAATATAACATCCCATTCCATCTAAAGAATGCAACATGTAGTTAAAAAGTGAGGTAAAATTTTGACAGTACGAAAATGTCTATTGGGGCATTAATGTGGTTAAAAAGCTTTGATCAAATTGGTTTAAAAATCCTGGCCTTTGATGTTTTATCACACACAATCTGCTTTAAAATATACATTTGATTATACTTCAAACGTTTGAGTTTGAAGTATAAGTACTCAAAAGTAGCCATCAAAAATTAAGCTACTTTTAATCCCCCCCCACCCACCCCAAAATAAAAAAAAAAAATTTACTGCATCTGCAGCAAGAATTCAACTTTATTTCTTAAATTTTAGGATAAATAGTTCTATTAGCCCAGTGGTTCCCAAAGTGTGGGATGCAATCCATTGCAGGGGGTTATGGGAAGCGGTATGGATAAAAACAAAACAAAACAAAAAACAAACAGTTACACAAAAGTATTTCACTGTAAAAATGGTTTGTAGTTTGTTTTGTTGCAACCTGAAGTGTGAAATAATTAATTGTAATTCATAGGGGGCCCAGAAAATCTTTGGGAACCACTGTATTAGCCAGTAGTTGAGAGATTCAATTTCATTCACATCTTTCTTGAAAAAATAAATCATATGTAGTGTTGTGTCCCAGCCTTCTATTTTCCACAACCCAAATTTTCCAAGAAAGGCGGTGAGTGGCAACAGGTGGTTTGTTCCTTGAATGTACTTCCAACTTGATTGAAAAAGTATAAGTAGTTTATTTCTTGCAGAAATAGCTACAAAACAATAACTACAAATCTGTTACAACGTTGATAAAAATGAAAGTTAGCTTAATCTAATGTTTCAACTTCAAAATGAATCAAAGAATCTTTTTACCGAAACATCCTGTTGTCACATTGGACATTTGACAAACAAAAAGACAACAACCACAACTTCCAGTGTGTTCTTAATCACTTCAATTATTGAGAGGGTCTAAAAGTTACCAAAGTAATCTAAACAATTCCAAATATAAGAATTAATTACAGATTACAAAAATAACACTTATTTCAAACCTTTTATGATTTATATCTGGCAACAAGAGTAATTTAGACAGACACTAAAATATTAAACTTGTTTTAATGAGCCAAAAATGTACAAAAGGTAACTACAAAATCATATTTTCCAGCTGAGGAAAAGAAAATAGGATGTCCTATTTTACAATAGAGCTAATATTACCCTCTTTGGCCAAAATAACTCAGTGTGACACTTTTTATAGCCGTCTGTGCCTCTGCCTTAGTCTAAGGAATGTTTTCATTGCTCCTCACTTTCAGCTGTGAGATGTTTGAGGGCTTTCAGGAATCTACAGTTCACTTCAAGCATCTCAATGCGCTCAATATCCAGGCTTTGACTCAGCCATTCATTTTGTAACTTTCAGCCAGTCTTTGATGGATTTACTAATATGTTTTAGGTCATTGTCTTGTTGCAGGTTCTTCTGCTTCAGCTTAATTTTAATTTTACAGATTGTTTCACATTTTCCTCAGAAACTTAATATTGTATTCATTTTTACAATGGTTTTCACTCTCATTTCAACAGTCAGTAGCACATCAAACTGTGATCTGAAGATTCCTGTTGTACAGTAAATCGTTTTTTTTGTTGTGTTTTTAAAAGCTTTGACGTGAATGCAGACAAAAACAAAATTGATGAAGAAATGTTAGAAATTTTTTACAATATTTCTTTTCTACTCAGAACATGAATGTTAATGTTAAATAAAAGGTGTGAGGTGAATTGATTGGACTTGAAAAGTTTGGTACTATTTTAATGAGTGAATGTTTACTAAGAAACTGTTATCATTCATAAATTGTGATGTCTTGACAATGAAAAGAAAACCTCAAAAATGAGCAAGACAAGAGAAAACCGTCAGATAAAGGACCATAAGAAACATCCTGACTATTGATCATAACCTGCAGTAATCGATAAAGTAATTGTACAAGCTTGACGATGTTTCATATAAATAATTTTTTTATACAATAGCTATGCTGTTACAAATATATGTATATAACTCAGGTATTTGATTTTCCCAAATGACTTGTGCAGTCAGCTGTATTGTGTTGTAATCTCATCTATTGTAGACAGAAGCCATCGAATTACATAATTATTGAGGACCTGCAGCAGGATTGCTATCCTTACAAATGAGCTATTTGGCAACAGATTTAAAAAAAAAATGTAGTGCAGTTTGTGTCTTTTGTGTCTGAAGTTTGTAAAACAACTCCTCTTTCTGCTTTGTCAGAGTAAAACAGCCTCTTCTGTTTCACATCAATAATTGGAGCATAATAGTCTACCTCCTGGTGAAGTCAGGATCAATATGATATGAATGCATCTCAGCACTTCATTATCGACTCTTTGATTTAGGGCTCAGTCATGTGTGACCATGCCCCTCCCGGTCATGAAGAAAGTGCAGCTGCGTTCCTGCTAGCTGTGCATGTAAAAATTGTGTTTGTCAACATGAAACGAGGAGGACTGCATAAATTTGTCTTTTACAAAATCTCATGATCTAGAAAGCAAAGGAAAAAGTATGCATTTATTTTAATTAACCATATTTTTTATTTTAGAAACATATGTTCAGCATGTCCACATTTGCTTAAAGACCTTGGTGTGTCATAATTTAGTAAGCAGCTCTAATTAGCTGTGTTTTCCGGTAGTGACAGACATCTAATGCGCCGCTAGTTGTGTAGGTTTAAGTTTGTGCTGAAGGGGTCCCTCTGCAGAGATGCAGAGTGAAAAACCAAACAAGAGCAAAGTCTGATGTTTGTGCCGGATGTGTCACATCCTAAGTCCCCAGTTAGACTTTGAAGATTCATAGCAAAGCATATGCACCTGCTCCAGAAGCCAAAAAACAAGAAAAGATTTTCTAGCATTGCTGCATTTTTATTGATCAAGACACTATATGTACAAGAAGCTAATGAAAATTGTGAAAAATCAATTTCAATTTTCCTTGTTTTGCAGAATAGCTGTCACGGCGGGATACAAGTTAACTCAGAATAAAAGACTGAGGCATCTGCCAGAGCTGTAAAATGGCTGAATGAAACTTTAGAACAAAACAGCTTTCCTGCTGACTCCACCACCGGTTCGGATATAGCATGATGGAGGAGTGTGCACAGCCTCAGGATAGCTGATGGATGAAAAAAAATCACAGAGAATAATTCACCTTCAAACATTACTGCCTGTTAGTCAAAAAATATGTTATTCACTCAGTCAGGTTCATATGTGATGGGATGGTTTTAAAAACTAATGAGAAACTGAACTACTCACTAGTACTTATATTAGGGTGAGGAATTTAACACATTAGTTTTGATTCATTACTTACATAAAATATAATGCATTAAAAATGTTAAAGCAATTAATTGCTTTAACAATTAATTGCTTTAACATTAATTGTTACACATAAAGGTTGTGGCCTTTATGTGTAAAGGCCACAACATAAAGGCCACAACCTTTATGTTTACACTCCTGTAAATCTGTCACTCAGGCAAGACGAATGGACAAGCTACTTCTTTTGGGCCACTGGGGGTTAATTTTTGCTTCAAAAACAATCTGATGGGATGCTGGAAATGAGTATTTTTGTGTGCAGGTTGTGGAAAAAGCACCAAGCACCAAGCTCTAACCTAAATAAGATTAGAAACCACAAATATCTTTTTTGTTGAACTCGAGTGTCTATGTATTAAACTATTTAGCAGCATAAAGGGGTTTTGAATTGAAAATATTGCTTATTCGGTCAATATATATTTTTGATTAATTAAGTACAGGCCCAAACCCCCAAATTATTCATAACTATTCTCACTCTATGCATGTGCAATTGCTCAGAAAAGCATTAATTTTACAAATGACTATTTTTACCTTTTTTGGTTGCAGCAACCACTTTGACACAAAGAAAACAATAAAAATAACACTTTTTTTTTTTTCTGGACTCAATAATAATATTCTTGCTTATTTGGAATCATCCAACACGTTCACCTTGAATTTTTCGCCTCAAATAAATAATTTATTCTTGAAGAGAAGAGAGAAACCATCTGTTCACTGGTGAATTGATGAATTTTCTTGACCCCGTCTGAATGTATTTGGCTGCTGAAGTTGGAGCAGAAGATTTCAGAAAACACAAACAGAATTTGCAGGTTGAAAGACAGCAATGAGGTGAAATTGTTAGTTTTTTTTCCTCAGGCAACTATTAATTTAATAAACTCTGAAAATGTTTAATAATAGAATTGTACCAATTAGAATTTGGTGACTAATTTCAGATCCTTGGTTTTCATAAGCTGACCTGCCATTAGCAATTTCAACTATTTCTGACTCCTTTTTAAGAACTGTAATATAAAAAGACACATTAATCAGCAATGAGCATATTTTTTCCAGACTTCCAACTGTGAGCGGGTATTAATCATTTATATTAGTTGTAGAGACGATGTCCCCTGCCTGGAAATACCAGTCATGTTTTTACTGTTATCTCAGAACATACAATAATTACAGAAACATTTTAAACTAAGAATTGTATATTAGCAAAAGCAGCTGATAGCAGTTTCCTTGGCTTTATAAGGGCTGTTTCTAACTTTGCAGGTGGCCTATTTGAGATAGCCTAGATTGAAAAAAACACCCATGAAGAGATTTCTGATCCGTTTGATCAACCACAATCTCTAAGCCACTAAAGCAAGACAGCTGATAAAAATATATAATATTCTATAGTGCATTAAATAGAACAAATAATTAATATTTTATTTTGCTATATTTCTAAAAAAAACAACTCACATTTTCATAGGAACACAAATTCTTACACATCTCAAAAATAATAAAGTGAATGAAATTAGCCACCCCATAGATCAACAGAAAATGTGTATTACTGACTTTCATATTGGTATTTAAACAATAAAAACAAAACTAGTAAGAATACTACTACTCAGCGAGAAATCATTTGGATCGGTTACTTTTAGGCCATTGCCCCTGATAATCAGAAATAAAGCAAAATAACAAATACAACAAATCTACTTTAAACTACAAAATTGAAAACAATACTAGCTCTAAAATAATACTGGTAATCAGGAATTTAGCTTCCCCAGCTCATAATTGATTCATGTTAAAGGCTGACTAGTGAGGTAACCCTGTCCCCTGGATGACCTAAGTTAGGTCTGGATGAACTTCATCTTTCATAAGCTGTTCTCTTCTGAGACAAGGTCACAGAAAGAGTGCAGGTGATTCACAGGACCCCAAGAGGTTTTAGGGAACTTACAGATCCTGAGGTTTTAAAGAGCTCTCTGTCTAAATGCCTGGAGCTTCGGAATAATGGAGTTATTTTAGAACAGTGAAGGTTCTTTAGGCCTTTCAATGACATTGTACAGAAATTCTTACTTTTAATACTTTTTTTTTTTTTTTTACCCAATTACAAACATTTCTCTTCAAAATGTTTCTGCATTTATTTGCTTATTTTAAGATGATTAATTGATGTGTGATATGCTTGAGTATATTTCACAAGACATTAAAATGTAGACAAATTGTATTAACTGGTGATATGGCCTTATTCTGTAGTTAGGCCATATCTACAGGATATTCATGTACAGTAATATTCATGTATAGGCCCATGACTTTTGTTTCAGCTTACTATATAATTCTGGTTTGAATAAACCAAAATAGAACAAGGGTAAATGGCCTGTTTTTGCATAGAGCTTTATCAAGTCCAAAGGACCCAGAAGCGTTTCACACTCATATATTGTTGTTTGTTGCATAATAAGTAACTGGTGTTATTAATAAAGGTGCAGCATTTCTTATTAAAGCCTCATAAAATACACTTCAAATGATCATTTTGTCATTATTGCTTTGAAAGAAATAATCAATTACATGAAGCAAACATTAAAATTGGGTGTGTGATGTGAGCATAAAGCTAACTGACCTGACACCTGTAAACTAGCTCCAACAAGAATAAGAAAAACAATTGCTAAAGCCTTGCAACTGCACATTACATTACATAATTTCCCGATTCACACACATAAAACAGTGCCTTGCCTTTAACCTTTTTTCTCTAATAATGTTTGTGTTATCGTCTTACATTGTTTGAAAGCTGCTAAACAGCGTTATGTCATCTTCCTGGTGCCATAGCACGGTTTGCCATTTGCAACATGTACTTTTAAACCTATAAGGGATAAAGACAGGTAATTTTAATTCTTCTCAGGTGACATTTTGAACATTCAGCTTAGAGTTTAATGGTGGCTTGTTCCTTTTTAAATAGCTTCTTACATCTTCCTGTGATTTCTCTTTAAATATCCTACTGATAATGAAAATAACTTTTAGAACCAACATCCTCACTGAATAATATTCTTGTAAGTGTAGCCTATTAGTGCTTCATATGGTGCATTCAATGATCAGAAAAAAGGATTTGATTTATTTAGTTTTTGACAGGATGGTCAAAAACTAAATGGTCAGGGGGCATCTATTATTGGTGCTTAATTATTTACCTTTAGTAAATACCAAATCACAGATCATTTATTTTACCCTTTTAACTGGACAGCTTCAGTTGAGCAACTTCCACTGCCTGTTGTTTGGCAGAGGAGGTTGCCGCATAACAGGCAGTTATGTGGAGGTAAACTTCATCCTTAACACTTTAAAATGCTTGACCTCAGAGTGATAAATCTGTAATTTTGCCCATGTGGGATGCCTCTAATCTGTTTTTACTGTGTTTCAAAAGATTGAAACTTTAAGGTAATTCTCATTTAATAACTTGCTTCTAGCCTGCAGTATTTAAATATTGTGTTTAAGCCTGTGAGGGAAAAGAGTGCTACAGCAGCAAGGTTTTACTGGCTGCCCGTGTGTACATGACTGTTCTGTATTGACACAGAGGTGTGTCTGCTGGGCATAGATAAAACAATGCAATTTGTAGTTTGTGTTGATAACGGTTTAGGAAAAGTCCTGAACTTTCGTGCAAGAGAGAGTTGACACGTTGGTGCCTAAATTTCCACTGACACATAAGTTGCTTTTTGCCTGCTACTGGTGATATCTTCAGATACTGTATGTAATTTTAGCATAACTATAACAACAAGAGACTCAGCTGCTATTCTCACTGTGTTGTAAATGAAATGCAGCCTCCTGTGTGTTGCATACAGAGCCTCGTCTGCAGCTTGTCTCACACATTTTCAGTAGAAAATCTCCAGCTGTGAGATACGTGTGGGAACGAGTGTGGGGGGAAAAAAATCTAGCTCGGATTGTCCACACATTCTCCTGACAGATCTATGTTGAGCAAAAGGGGGGAAAAAATGCTTTATACAATCTTGGTGTGTCGGTTTGGCCCAGCAAAAAAAAAAAAAATAAATAAATAAATAAAATGACAGCCACAGTATTGCTGTGATCTGCTTGTGTTAGAAGTCTAATCTCTGACTATCTGGGGATAATGTATTACCTGAATCACATGCATTATGGTTGCAAGTTGAAAATAAATATTTTATTCCTGTAGCTTTGACAATGTTTTACATATGTGGCAGTCTTACTGAATACTAAACTCATGGTGGTTCTCACTACTCCACGTTAAGGAATTCACAACCCCCTTGGATTATTGACCTTTAGGTAAGCGTCTGTCAGGCAGTGTTTTTATTCCTCCAAGCTTTTTGCTTTACATAAAGTCACATTGAGCCTGATAATATTCAGTCTGCCTTTCTTCATGTTAAATAATGTACATGACATGAAAATAGTTGATTTCTTTTAACACTCTTGGTCTGAATTCTGTGTTCTGATTTTTATTTATTAGGTCAATTTTTGTTTTAATTATTAAAGGGATCCATGATTAGTTGTGACAATATACTTTATTTGAGAATTATTCATTTTAGATGTAAAAAAAAAAAATATGCTGGGATAATACTGTAGGCTGTTTAGTTTTTATAAATTGTAATAAAATATTGTCACACGGATGTCGCCATGTCGTCGACGGTGCAATGCATTTTGGATAAATCACGTATGCTTATTCAGATTGTGCTAGCTCTGTCCAGCCATCAGTTGGCCCAGTTCAGCTGTTACTCCCAGCTGCTGTGTAATCAGTCTAATCACTCACCTGTTTCCACTCCAGTAATCACCACTGTACATTTTTTACTCATTAAAATCTGCCTGCCTCTTTTCTTCAATTAGGTCCTTCTTTACATAATTAAATGACAGCTTACAGGTAACCTTTGATTTAGGAAGTTGCATTTGGACTTTTAGACTCGTCATAACAGGGAATCCAATTTATTCACTGAAGTGCACATAGATGCACAATAGATGTTGTTGCACTCAACTACGGCTACTGTACATGATATAAGCAAAATGTGCAACTGCTATATAGTTGAATACTGTGATGACAATACCAGTTGCTGCTAAACCACCTAGGCAAAGTAGTCAAGAACATGATGTCAATCTGACTTGTCAAATTAATATTTACATGCAAAACAGTAATGCATGTTACTTGAAATATAATGCAAACTGTCAGTTGTGATTGGGATATTCCATGCATTATTACTGTGATGATGATTGAGATTTAATATATCATGAAAGCCTTGAGTTTATAAGTGTAATTGTTAAATACAGTTCTGTGTGTAAAAATAGCACCCATACAATTTGTCACTTTAAAAAAAAAAGGACTCTTCAGAAAGAGGTGAAAAAGGGGAGTCAATTACTCTTATCTTGGATATCAGGAGAGTAAGTCTGTGGAAAAAAACAACAACTATTAGTTATTGTGGAATTAAAACCAATGAAAATAAAGATTAGGAGAGGTTTATGTCAAATAAAAGGCCAAGGATAACTGATATTGTTTTGAATTCAGACTATACTATTGGAAAAATTTATATCAGAGCTGCTAGTTTTTATTAATTCTTGAATTATAGTTTACGTAGTTTGAAAAAGTGACATCTGAATACAGTTGACCTTGGTTGAATTTTAAATTGAATGTTTTATATGTCAAAATATCTATGTATAAAGCAGATTTTTCTGTTGACTTTAGTGATTTTAGATTTGAAACAACTTCAAATTTTAAATAATGAATTGTTGTATAATTGATTCGCAAGTACAGCAGTATGCAAAGTTTTTAATTATCTCCCACTTCAACATACAGCAAACAAGTATTTATTGTAACTTGAGTGGTTTGCATCAGTAATTATCTTAAAGGTCTTTTTACTATCATGTTTTTTAGTAGAACCTATTAATATATGAAAATATAATACAAATGAACAAAAAGCAACTTTTTAGCTCCAACTAAATGTGGCAAGAGCTATTAGCTGAGAACTTGGCATGCAGTAATGATTAGCTGAAGGATGATGCCTCTCTGAGGTCCAATGTCATTAAATTCTGGCACATTTTTACAAATGAACATCATTGGCAAAATAATAAAACTTTTGAACAGGAACTTATATTGACCAATGTCTTCAGTATTTTAGTTTCTTATGGTTATTTTTGAGCAGATTTTATCTCTAACCTTTGAAACCTCACCAACAGGCTGTGACCTTGAGAGATTGCAGGACAAAATACCTCCCTTGAGGGTCAAACTGCATACATGAATCCAACATCAAAGTATGAGAAGAAAAAAAAAAAAAAAAATATATATATATATATATATAAAAAATTCCCTTCTCACCCACCGCGGGTGGTTTTTCTTCCTCTTAGCTCGGGTCCTCTACCAGAGGCCTGGGAGCTTGAGGGTTCTGCGCAGTATCTTGGCTGTGCCTA